>JAOUZG010018379.1:6454-45065 GCA_026289955.1 Argiope argentata | reverse complement strand
CCACGCGTTGAAATCCAAGACAAATTTCACATACTTCAGCAACTACGTCCCTTAGAGCAATATAGAACTCTAAAAATTAGGTAGCGGGATTTTAGATTGGGGGGGAGGACCTACAGCGATGCTTTGATGTCGAAATAAGATTGAATTTATAGAATAGAATTGGGAGAAAATTCTCACAATGCCATCGATCCTATATTAATTTCTTCGGTACAATTCTAATTTTATGTAACAAATTTTTGTTCATTTTAAGAACTATTTTTCTCCATGTCCCAGAAAACCCACAATGTTAATTCTTTATGTAGTATAGCTGTGCAAATTGAATTTTTCTAAAACGATTTGAAGAACGCGTAAAAATTTCAAATTCTTAAATGACAGGAGATCAAATTATGAAAACGTTTCAGGCTTTTTATATAAAATGGCTCTCAAATATTCCTATCTATACCTCTCCGACATCTCCCTTCCTTCATTTATCTGACAATTCTTCCAAGACATGTAATGATAAGTTGAAAACCCAAACAGCTGATAGCGAATTATTCCACCGATATGAGGAAATATTTTTATATTCTATAATCCAATAAATTTCAGTATTAACATTTCACTTATAAATTACAAGCTACGCCAAAGATCAGGATTCGCATAATAAGCAAATTGTTTATATGAAAAGGAATCAAATTGTGAAACCTATTTTCCTGTCCTACTTTAAAATAGGAATGAAATTTATCAATATTTTTATCCGGATAAATGTTAAATTCCCACTCTTGAAATACTTTCTTCCAGAATTATTAAAGTACGTTATTTTCTGGAACTTACTCAGGATCATTTCTACCAATGAATTGCCTAATCACAACAAATATGGAATTACACAATCTTGATGGAAAGCTGAATTAATCGACTCGGTTTGTTAATGAGAATTAAGTCAGAAAATAGGACAGACTACAGGACAGGAAATGTTCCAAAAGAATTAGTTCAGAGTTATAATGAATTAGTACAGCTTCCAAAGATCGGCCAGTGTTGATAGAAATTTATTTCCAAATCTCAACATTTAGCTGAATAAAGTGATGGTTCGTAGCAGTAAATGAAATAAGAAAATATTTGTCACAAACATGACTTAATTGTGAAGTAAGAGAATTTTAATTCTCGGAAATTGTAAATTCTAGGCTTACATTGGATGTCACAGATACAAGACAAATGTGAAATTCCTTTAATTTTTTTGTAATAAACACTTGAAATGAAACTAAATGAACGTTATATGGATAAAGCCATGGGGAATTTTCCAAGAAATTTCATGCGATTAGATACGAGATAATTCCTTTGCTGGTTTTAAGTTCTAAGATCAGAATAGTAATTTCAGCAGAAACTAATGTTCATTGAAGGTTGAATGGTATTGATCTTTCATTCAAAGATGTATTTTCCTGTGCTTAAAAATATTCAGTAACGCTGATAAACGAGAAATTCAGATTGGGGGATAATTTATAGGAGACGCATTGAAGTGTTAGTTTCTCGTCACTTCTTGCAAGAAAGGTGAATGAAATATTATCTATATAGAATTTAATGTTAAAGAAAAGCTACAGTAAAATTAAATATCCGTTGTGATGTCTTATGTTGTATTAACGGCACCCAAATGTTTCACAGTGGAATTTTTTTAATCTCAGCATTTAGTTATTAATTTATTTGATGTTTGAATAATTGAAATTCAACTAATGCAATTTTGATAACTTTTGCATGCGACACATTTTAGGATGAATTTGAAACCATCTCATGTTTACAGCCTATTTTTAGCTTGCAACATAGCCTAGTCTTTTGAAAAAAATTTCAAAGCCCCGTTCTCTAAAATTTACTAAATTCTGGTAATCAGGTTTTAATAAAGATTAAATTTACTGAATTCCATAGAAAATTGCATTTAATTGATATCCGTATATCCATGAAAAATAATTAAAATTATTTTTCGTATTAATCAAAACTATTACCCCTTTTTCTCTATGAATTTACTTAGAATTCCAAATAAGATGCCATCCTATTTGGCGACTTATGTAATAACTAGAAATGAAGTTATGTAAGAATTACAAATTTAAATTCATTTGCAAAAATCTGTTAAAGAGGTAAAGTTATTATATAATATCGAATTTTCTACTGCAAAGAAATAGCTCTTAGACGAAAACTTTTTATCTTGTAAGTTGTTTATTTTTTACCATTTTGTCGTTTCTCAAATTACAAGTATTCAGATTTTAACAAATCAAAATTTTTTAAATGCCTTAAAATCGCATCCCAAGATAATCTGAATCAATAGAAAGATTTATAACCTATATCTCTTACAGCCAGATCTGACAAACAATAATCTAAAATTTGCATCTTACTTCATGCTGTAAAATTCAAACCTAAGTGACATGTTGAAGTTAGCGTCCTGCTCTCCATTTTCTTTTTCATGTACCATTTGCTGTCTTCTTTGCACGAGTCAGCAGCTTGGAAATATACCGTGACAACGAGAAAACTTGAAATTACGCGACTTGGCAGTTAAATATGAACTTTTTTCCCCTTGAATATTCCATTCGGGAAAACAACCTGTAAAGAAAAGATCGCATTAATAGTTTCGAAGTTAAGATTGGAAACTCTGATGTGTATTAAATTTACAAGAAATTTATATTTTGTCACAACTTACAAATACAGTGATAAGTAAAAAATGTTGCGATTGAACAATATTAAGATTGTTTTTTTTTCCAAAAAAATGTCCAAATCTTAAAACAGGAACTCATTAGTATTCAATATTGCTTGCTGCATTTAGCTTTCAAATCCCCGTTCAATCCAGCTTGCAGAGATAGGCATTCAACTAGATAATTAATGCCTGTCAAATAAAGTAGTATAAATAAAGGAATTACTTCAATTCAAAAACTGTAAAAATCGTCATTTAAATCCAATTTTGGAACCAGCTTTTATAAAATCATCTATCTTTTCTTTTAAATTTTATCTTGTGGACTGAATTTCGTATATTGTAGTACAATCGTTGGTCTACTTTTATCGTATAATTTCATATTTTGAATATTTCTATAAATGCTACTTCAGTTGAATGAAGGGAGGTTAACATTATTATTAAAAGTTGCTTGTCAAATATGTAGAAAAATGAAGTCACTTTTTAAGAGGGTTATGTGTGAACTTTCTAAACACGTAGTTTTCAAAATAAAGAAATTACTATAATACAGTACCAATATTTTCACTTATTTAATTAAAAATTAGCATTACATTTTTATTGGTTTAAAAGTAGTTTCAGATGTTATGTCATATACATATTATATTCAAACATTATTATATAGGCTTTAATTCAATCCGTTAGATGAGAATATTGTATTAAAATTCCTTTTAATCTAAAATTGAACATTGAAATTCCAATTTCACAAATGGTGTACAAGTAATTCGTGTATTTGCGATTTTCATATTATATATAAAAATATTTTGACGATGAGGGGACGAACAGACAAATTCGAAACTAATATATTTATTCCCTCGTGAGGGCATATTTTATGCAAGAAAAAGGGAGAAACGCCCCGCACCAGATCACAAAAAGGGAATTCAGAAAGGACTTGATCCCAAGTGAAAGAAAATTTCTCCCTATTGTTTTCATCAAAATATTTCAGGTATTTCTTTGACCCGTGTCAATTTATGAAAGGGAATCTTGGGTACTATTTGAAAGAATACTTTAGGAGTTAAATTCTTATGCCTTCACTTCTATCATGAGAATTGCGATGGTCAAACTTTTTGGAACGCGTCTTGTAAATAAAAACTGATTTGCTTCAGGAAATAAGAAAAATTTAGAATTTCACATAGAGTAAGTTTAGATTTTAAAAAAACAGGATATTAGGTTATAAATAAAGCTATATCTTTACATATACATAATAAACCACTAAGAGAAATGCTAAATATCGTCTAACGCTAATAGGGAAGAAAAAACGCACACCCGAGCTCAAAGTCTAATAGGCTTTTCAAATATTTTTTAATGCATTCAAATATGCCTAACCTTGAATTTTTTACCAGTTTTCTTCTATTTAAAAGTCTTAACATTAATTTATGAACAGTGTCAAAATTATATTTTCTAAAGCGATACATAAAAATATGCATGCGATTTAATTTCTGACATTTGATGAACTTACCCGTCTTGCTTCGTAAGACTATCTTTCACACCACTTTTTTAAGGTCTTCCAGCTTTCACTGTCAAAGTTCCGCAAAGGGATAAGCGTATCCTCCACAGTCTGAAAAAAACTAAGATCAGTAAATTCATTTGAGTTAAGTTCTCACATGAATCAAATTATACATAAAATAAGTTATGTAAATATTTAAATGAAATAAACTCATTACAAATAATAGTTTTATCTAAAAAGGTGAAGTCTGAGTTGCAAAAAATAAGTAAAGTTCGAACAATATTATAAACACTTTGGGTGAAGACTTCATTTTTAATCTAAGAATTCAAAACAAGGATTCTAACCAAATTGAATAAAAATATTTTCACTTTTAGAGAAAATCAATGCTATAATTTGAAGCTTTGAAATTTCCTTTAACTGAAGCATTTATGCTAATGAAAAATTCTCAGTTATATCAGTGAAATGATATTTGGTTTTAAAAAATTCAGGACAGGATTTATCAACAAAATCACTTATTGCTGAGAAAATAAGCGATTTGTATTCACTAAACATATGGAGAGAGAGATTTTCTAAAGGCATCTTTCTCCTACAAGAAATGTTCCAAACTATCTTTAAAATTTTTTTAATGCTTTAGTGTTTTTTAATTTAATACATTTGGTATCAAATTCTTTAAACTCATCATTGCATTGAATTCCATCTTTAATACACGCACATCATCATGACATCAAGAGTTTCATTCAGTGTTGAATTTTATTCGTGTAGCACTCGCATGCGATTCACAAATATTAGATATTCTCTTTACTATAGTTCAAAGATAAAGAAGTAAGCAATTTTTTGGTGTTAAATAATCACTATGCATCTTGTAGATATTTTGTATCTTCTTTGATATGCTCGTACATTTTTGATGACTTTTCCTTTATAATTCTGATACAAATGCAAATGAATAGTTTTATAAAATTTCAAATATATCGTGCAATATAGATATTGAATGTAAATTTTATGCAACTCAGATACCGCGTTTGAGAGAGGGTTCAATGAAAGCAGAACTGAATTGTTCTTGGCCATCGATATTCTTCATATCGTTTCATTATGAATTTTATCGTACACAATTGAATTGTTGATTCATAGAATTTAGATTTGAAATCGGGAGTACTTCATTTTAATACACGCAATTCAATTCTCTACATGGCGGCTCTTAGCCAATAGACAAAAAAAAACGAGATAATAAATTCTTTACATAATTTAATGGTAACCGTATAAAAACTAATTTATTCAAAAATAAAATAGAAAATTTTATATAACAAATATAGTAAGCTAATCAAAACAGTTTTTTTTAATTAAAAGTCGCAACACATTTTAATATCCAAAAAAATGCATGATAAAAAAATAGTAAAATTGATAAATTATAGTATTAAAAATCTAGTTTAACCCTGAAACCGTTATAAATAAATAGTACAAAAAATTTCTGCAGCAATAAATTTTTCTAATGTATTTATGCTTTCCTAAAAATACTTTTACGCTCTTAAAATGCAATTTGAACGAATATACGTGGCTCAAAACGGTAGCAGAATTCAGAAATAAATGTTATTTGAATGCTCAGTTTTTATTCGAATTCATCACAGAAATTAACGATTCAAAACATAATACAAAACATCGTAGCACAATATTTAAAACTTTATTGGTCCATTCGGTGTTTGATCATTTACACTTCTTTGTATAGCGAAACTACGCGGAAAAAAAATTAAATGAAAATTGTATTTTTAGAATAAGAGGCACTATAAATGTTTGATACATCTTTATATTAAATATCTTGTGCCTATGGAAGTTCACATTCCCTAAACAACGAGAAAAAAAATTCAAATTTTGCATAGATATATTTCAAGACAAAAATAGTTAATTTTTCAAAAAAGTCTTAGTCAGAAATAATATTTTTCCTACAAATTTTTCTAGAAAATATTTTGGAAGAATATACACCATTTTTAAGACTTGCAATGTTACTTTTTCAATGATATCAACATGAATTTTCTATAAACTTATTAATTTTTTTACAAAAATGCAGATCATTTTGAAATAAGTACCCCTTTGATGGATAATATCAGCTAACTGAGCTTTTCATTTTTATATATATGTACCATTTTATGCAAAAGATGCATTTACATGAATATTATACATGAAAGGACATTCATCCCAAGAAACGAAAGGTAAAATATAAACCATTTTTCAATGAAATCTTAAATTTTCAGAAACCTTTTCTTAATGGGCTTATTTGATAAAGTAATCGAGCTCCAAATTTGATACCTATAAGTTGATCCATTCGCCGTGTACAGTTTTTAATTTTTTCCATCTGAGTGTGACATGAAGCATTTTACATACAGTTTAGCAGTTTACAAACAAGGTTAATACAAATTATGAAAGATTTTAGAACAGTTTAATGTACCGTACAATAATAAGCGAGGAATTTTGATTGGAAATTTTGAAGGGACCTAGACCCACTCAATTAAACATTCGTACGGACCGATTCTAATAATTTGTATTAAATTACAGTTAATTGAACCCCTCAAATTTGAATTAGTTCTTTGAAAAATTTTGAATACAGTTTAAGAATTACATCAGAAACGCAATTTTACGGCAAAATTTTATTTAAAATTTTTGCATTAAAATTTTAAAGATGCTTCAAAAATTCACCTTTTTAAAATAATCTCTTCGAAACGACGACACACTGAAAGTTTCAAATCTATCTAGAACTGTGGTTTTAATCCCTTTTAAACAGAATATTTAAAAAATAAAAAAGTTTATTTTAAAAATCATTGAGTTTAAAATTCTGCTACGCTATAGCGATGAAAACATTTTTCATTGGAAAAATGTTAGACTAAAAATTGAAATATGGCTTTCGATATATCATTAAATTTAGCTTTTGAAATAGCATCGTTACAATCAAAAATGGGGTTGGAAATTTTCTCGAAGTTTAGAGAATATTTTTTAACTTTTTAACATCACGGGTTTTTAAATCCCAGAATTTTTTAAAATCTTAAATAGACTCCTTAATAAAAAACGAATAAAGATAGCAAAAAAAATAAAGAATATTCATATGAAAGCTAAAAAAAATTAACGTCAAGTTTAAGGAAATAATCATTAGCAAAATTACTTACCCATTTAATAACTTCTTTACAGAACGACAATTCAATAACTTCGAAACACTATTTGCACACAAGAACATGCATTAATCATATGGTTTTACCGTTCTGTAAGTATCTAAAGTACATGGTAAAAGTCTTATTCCACCAAACATAAAGCAGAATCTTCTGTTAAAAAATATTTCGTTTCGTCTCGGATTCTTCGATAACTAAAGACCAATAATGCTTAACGTCCATTTTTAATAAAGTTAAAATATAATTCAAGAATTCTTGTGGCAACAGTAAAATCCGAGCCCCTATTTTACTGTTCTGGATGCTTTGCTTTCAGCTACAAAGCTGATTCTTCTTAATTGTATGCAGATGCAACCGAGCGTTTGTCCTTTTCTTTTTAACTCTCACGCAGGTATACGTTGTAAGCGCTCTTTGAGAAAGACATCGTTAATAATAATGGTTACTTTAATATTTGCTTCATGCAATTATCGTTGACAAAATTTGTTTAAAGGACCGTTATTTGTCCCTTCTAAGGTCCTGCACCTCGAAACACAAATTAATTGAATTAGTATCGAGCAGTCATCCCCTGGTGACTTTCAACAATAAAAAATTTTTCAATCAGCCGTTGAAAAATTATCTTAATTAGAGCTCCTAATAAAAGCCCAATTCAAAAACATTCCTTGATATAGAAACGTTCCATTAATAATTGCGTAGTTCTCAAAAAACATATTTAACACGTAAACTTATCTTATCGGTTTGGCTGACGGTATTATGAGGCTGTGACGTCATCTCAAAAAGACCTATTGCTTGCATTTCTCTTTCCCCCAAGCGGCAATAATGATTTTTATGAATTCTGAGAATTAACTACATAAAACATCATATGATCCCATAAAAGAAAAGAATAAAATATATATAATCCAATTTCTATAAAAAAAAGTATAGACAACGATAAAAAAAAATAGTATTTAATTTTTCAAACCATTAATAATTGTACAGGAAATCGTGAATAGTACCGGTTCTTTCATGTACAGTATTCAAAACAAAAAATAATCAATGACTATGAGAATACACGAAAATAGTGAAATTTTTCATTGTTTCTCTTTTTTTACAATCAGAAGTATGGAAGGCAGAGGAATTAAACCTGCAAGAATGATCACCGAAACACTTTCTTGTACACTAACATACTAATTAATAAATGTCCATTTGTATCTTATAGGTTTTCTTCCCAACTGATTGAAGCAAAAATTTGACACTGAACTGCAATTGCAGTCATAAAATTACTTACTAAATCTGGAATAGTAAAGTCACCGAGTTTTTAAGTTAAACCGTTTACAAGTTCCTGAAAGTACAGACGATCAACCCTTATTCGATTTGGTTCAAAATTTGATAAGCATCTCTACTAAGTATATTAAATCTATGAACCGAATTTTGTGCATCTAATTCTCTTTGATTTCTAGTTATCTTACAAATTTGTACTGGAATCCCTAAACAGTCAGATTTCTTTGAATGGATTTGTTCAAAATTGGATGGAAATATACTAATTTGGCGTAAAGGGCATATATTAAATTAAATTCGTTCACCTCAAACTCTTTTTTCACAGGAAGATGAACAAATAGAATGACAGAAGAATAAAGAGACATAATTATAAATTTTGCATGCTCTGAAAAATAGAAATCGACAGCCGTTCAACCCCATGTAAGACTAGCCTCAAAATTTGACGGGCTTCTACAGTATATTTGTTAAATATGTGTACTAAATTTGTTCCATCTAGCTTTATTCGTTTTGCATTTACCGTTCTAATTTATTTTTGAACAACTGAACGTAAACGCAGATTTTGAATAAAATGTACTCTAAATTTGATGAAAATCTAGAAATTTGATGTAAAGCTGTATATGAAATTTCATAAACATAGTCCAAAGCAGTTTCTGAGTTATTTTATCACAGACGGACAGAAAGACATTTTATAAAAACGTGTTTATTGAATTCAAGAAGGTTTTCCGAAAATTTTCAGTTCGAATATTTTGAGGATTACAGTACTTATTCAATAGAACAAGAAGATAATCGCGTTCACTGAAAACTAGAAATAATATGACAATGAATTTCGTAACTGTTGAGAAAGTGGAAGAAAAGGTGATTTATCATCCATCCTATACAAATGCTAAAAAAAAGACATTATCTGTGTCTTAATGATGAAGTGTGGGTTTCGGGATACGAATATCTCAAAGTCAATACCGAATTTCATTTACAATGCACCATGAGCTGGTGGATATTAAATCTGTTGTTCGAGCTTGTTATCTGCAAACTGTCTTCGTTGAATATTGCATGAAAATTTGAACTCTGGAATGCTCCCTCACAAGAAGAGAGCTGAGGGTAGGAAGTCACCTCCCTTTGTCAGTTAATGCCGTTAATATTTAATTACTGAAAGTTATAGAGGATCAGTCTAAAACAATATTTATTTAGATGTGAAGCGATTTTTTAATCTGATTTAACTTAAACCAACTTATTCCCTAAAAATGCCATCAATAAAGAATGCAATCTTAGAAGAGAGTAACAATAAAGGTGGAAATTGTTGGTTGTAAGCAGAGTGAATGCTGAAATATGTTAACTTAACATGACTTTGTTGAATATTGCCAGGGTAGCTAATCGTATATCCCATATTCAATTGATTTCAAATTTAGTCAAGGCCCTAAATGTAAATGTTTTTCGTATACTTAACAATTTTACTTACACTGAAGTGCTTGGAAAATGCATCGAATAACAATTTTTGATATTCTTATCAATAAGTAGAATGTCAGTTAAACGCATTATCAGATAAAAGAAATAAACAAGCTTAACTTAAGGATTACTTAAAAAACTGAACAACAATAAATGTCCATAAAAAGCTATGCCATCTAATTAGGATAATAAACTTTTTGATATGTTAGGATATCCAGATCTTTTTCCTTATAAATGGGACATTTTCCGTAGTAAAATGATGCCCAGCTAATGACTATTATTCTTGCTTTTAATTTTTATCCGTTAGGATTATGGCAGGGAAAGGTTTGTCTGCTTTCGATGGATTTGTTGGCAATTGAAAACCAGAGTTTTGTTTTTAAGTAATTAGTGTTACTTTATTCGAGCACTGGCGCTGAAACAAAACCCCTCTTCTCAAAAGACAGTCATTAAACTGCTCTGTCAGAAAAAGAGGCTATTCTATTTCTAGTTTTAAATAGCCTGTTGGAAAGGATCATCTGCTGAGATCACTGTGTCTTTAAACTGTTTCTCTTGATTTTACGAGACTACAGAGATGAACGAATACACGACTGTTCCCAGAATATTTAGTTTTCAGGTGAGCTTTACTCGATAAGTTGTGTTTGTTTTTACTTTCTTTTCAAACGACCGTTAGGGTTTTTGGTTTGCATCAAATGTCAGTTAATAAATTTCAAGAGGAAGAATCTGCATTCATCGAAATAAGAACAGATGGCGATCAAATGATGCCACGTAGCAAGATTGATAATTTATCAATAATTGAAAAAAATAGCAGAAGCTGGCTCAAATAAGTTTACCTTCATTTTACAAGCTCAAAATGGTAATCTCAAACTTTACTCTAAATCCTTGGAAAAAATATTTGTCAAAAGTTAAATACAGCAAAATATAATGATGAGATTTTCATTTCAAGGCAAGAAAAAGTGCTGCTTAAATTCGAAATCGACATATGGCTAAAGAAATAGGCAATATTCAAGATGTTATAGGTATTCGAGTTAGATCTACAATACAAATAGAGATACGACTATAAGGGATTTGCTGCATAGCATTGGACAATCCACTGATCTCTTCGATTTGAAAGAAGAATTAGAAGCAAGAGATATTAAAAACCATGAATTAAGACGTTTTGGATGTAGAAAAAAAACCTAATAATCGTACAGAGTCTGCCTTTGTCACAATTTTTTGTATCGTCATTCCAGATTACATTAAGGTATGGTGAACAAGACAAAGAGAACATTTTTTTATTGTTAATCCAAGGCAATGCTTAAAATGTTTTTCTTTTTCGCATCCCATATAGAAAGGTGAGAAGGATGCAACAAGCGAGAAATAGGGTAAAAGAATGTTAGGCAGTGACCATTCTTTGTAACAAGCTTGCTTTTAAATGCATTAAATGCTCGAGCAAGCATAAATCGACAAACACTAACTGTCCGAAAAGGTCAAACAAGAAGAAATTTTTAAGATTTAAGTGTTTAAACCATCTGACCTTCATTGAAACACGGCGTCTTTTTCGACTTCTAATTCGGAGCCAAGCTTGGTAGAAATTTGTGAGGAAGAAATTGAAAGGTCAGAGGGAAAATCCGTATCGAAAGAAGAACTGTCTAACATATTCAATAACGATCGGAGTTTCAGAATAACCTTGTCAATGATAGCCTTACAGTTATGCTAAAAATGTGTTTTTCGGACTTAAAGAGGTCTAAAGCATGAATTGCCAAAATTGCAATATCGAATGATTTAATGATTTCAATACTTTTTCTGAACTTCGCATACGGGAAAGGGAATTCAATATAACTTAGAAATTTTAGATTTGTTAGCCATGCATTTCAATTTCAGTCTAATGTGTTTACTATTAAAAATGAAAATTTCCCTTTATTTTTTATTAGATCCATTTTTTATACAAACCATACATATAAGCTAAAATTGAATATATTTCAAACTAGCCAATTTTAAAAATATGATATATGAATAGAAATTTAAAGCTATCGAGAATCGTATTTTGTTACTTATGATGTATTATTTGGTGCAAATAGAATACATTAAGTTGCTTTGACTTTGTGGAATGTAAAATCTTCCCATGTTATGTTGTATGTTCGTATATGACATTTTTATTTATATAGTTAATCTATAGTTAAAAAAATCGTTCTTCATGTGTAAAAATAAGGAATGTTAAATTTAATATTGAAATTTCTCTGTGTTTCGTGTAATACTGACATTCAAGTTTTTTAATCGATGTACAGGAGTCGTGCGTCTACACTTCTGCCATCTGGATGCGTTGACATACCTCCTCCTAGCCACCTTATTAGTCTTTTTTATTATTATTGGGCCTTTCTTATGATCACTAATGTTATGCTCATCCCTGTCAAATAATTAAATGGCAAAAATAAAATTATATATGGATTATTTGTAGTTTTAAAGAATAGAAGAGATTTGTAGACAAGATCTTCTAAAGTAAGTATTCACACTTATTTTTCATCAACAGCATACTTAGATATAACAAAGAAGGAACTGCTGAATCCAAAACCATATTTTGCAATGCATGATTGAAAAATCAGGATCCAAATCACGTTTGAAAAGTGGATTTTTAACCTGGCTATCTTATTAATCATCCTTCAGATGAATCTCAGTCGCGAAAACTGAACTAAATACGTCAAGCTAAGACCATCTAAATAAATTTGAGTGACAGATTTATTAACATTAATTAACTGATTGTAGAGTTATGTAAAAAGTATTTTCGTTTGTTAGGCAAAAAAAAATGTAGAAGCAATTACATTTCTACATTGAAATTGAGATAATTTATTCCTTTAGAATACCAATCCTAATCCCAAATTTGATGTACTTTCTTTGAGTTTACTTTAACATAATCCGGTATAATTCAATTTTAAAGGCGATCGAAAAGCTCCTCCTCCCCCTCCCAAAAAAAATCGGAAAATTATAAAAATGCACTCAAGTGCATTATTAATTATTATGGCTTCAAATGGGGTAGGAAATTTAGTTTTTATAGATGGTATAATGGATCATAAGTTTTATATAGATATACTCATCTACAATCTTAAAGAAGTGAAAAAAATTGTGTTTAGATGGAAATTTTATTTTCCAGCAAGACAGCGACTCCAAACATACGGCGCGTAATGCCAAAATGTGGTGTCTTTTTCATTGTAAACAGCAACTGTACACACCACCACAGTCCCCTGACATCAATGCCATAGAAAATTTGTGGGCCACACTCGAAATAGCGGTCCAAAAACACCAAATTAGGAACAAAGCCCATTTAAATTAAGTGCTACAAGAAGAATGGAATAAAATATCTCCACATACCACCAAAAAATTGGTCGAATCGGTACTAAGACGTTTGGAGGACATTATAAAAGCCAAAGGACATGCAACCAAATATTAACACTGTCTTTGTATGCGATATGTCACACAAATTTTATTGGTGTATCCTTAATTTTTTGAGGTAAAATTCTGCCAATGTTTATTTCAAATACTTGGGAAATTTTTAATTTTAGATATTTTTTTGTTGATTTTCGTTATTTTTACTGTAAATTAACCCTTTTGTTATATGTGAAAATAAAAACGCGTTTGCACTTTTAGTTAATGTGTTATTTCAATTGAAAGTTGGATTTATCAAGTAAAAGTAAGGTGTATCCTCAATTGTTTGTCCCACTGTTTATTCTGTTCTCTGTTGAAACTAAGAGAGCAAGGGATAAAGCATTTTATTGGATAGTGGTTCGAATCGAAATCTTGAATTATGACATCAAAAGTATTAGAAGCCTCGATGATCTCCTAAATAATATAATGTACATGTATTGAACGATGCACAGACATGAACCATAAATAATAAACCGAATCAGAGATTTAAAAAATTGAATACAAAAAAAAAGAATCAAGAACTAAGAAATGATGAATTCGGCCTGAAGACTTTTTCAAGGGTCACCCTCACGGAACCAAGATTTTTTTTTAATTTAAGAGATCTGACTGTCGTCCAAAGTAGTTCCCTCGGTACTCAAACATTCCAAGAAATTAATGTTTGAAGTCAATTTCTTGGCAGTCTTTCTTTCAACTCCAAAATCCCAATTTCTTGGGATTTTTGGATCCCGAGAACAACAATCAAACCCCTCACAGAAAATATTCCTGGCTTGAATCCTTGCCTGAGAGTGACCCTTGAAAAAGACTTCAGGCCGGATTCGTCATTTATTTTTGTTTGGCTTCTTTTTTGCTTTTAAATAATATTCATTTCTAATTTTTTAAAGTTAATTTCTGATTTAGTTGTAGCAACGTTCGCTCTCCCTAAATACAATGTGTCTTTTATTAGTTTGGTTCAGGAAATATTTATTTTTAATTGAATTTCATAATAATTGATTTTTTTCATTGATGTTTCTATAATAAATAAACAGATAGATTTGGATTTCATAAATTTACTGAAACAAAAAATAGCAATCTAAAATAAATCATTAATTTGTTGATTAAGCTAAAAATGTGAAAACAAATCTAGCCGTTTGTTAAAAGAGGATTCATAAAGTATATTA
Source organism: Argiope argentata (assembly GCA_026289955.1). Classification (NCBI taxonomy): domain Eukaryota; kingdom Metazoa; phylum Arthropoda; class Arachnida; order Araneae; family Araneidae; genus Argiope; species Argiope argentata. Next base: position 30,545 of record JAOUZG010018379.1, on the reverse strand, counting down.
TTGTGGGTCCAAAAATGCCTAGATCTGCTATTGAATAAAAAAAAAGTTGAATGGGCAATGTTTCAGCTGATCAAGACAAATGGTGCAAAGAATAGTTTCAGACTTGTCAAAATATAATGAATCGGAAAGAATTATTATTTAAAGAATTGTTACTATTTTATGTGCATGAAAAATTGAAAAGAATTCTTTAAAAGTTAATTATTAAAAGTGTAAAGTTCAAATTTTTAAAAAGAATGACTTAATAATAAATAAGAAGAAAAAAAAGTAGACAACCCGAAATATTTTATAATGCTTATTTATTTAAGTAATTAACAAATGCTGAAATATTTCTATTTTCTTCTAGATTACTTCCAAATTATAAAAGTAAAAAAATGCAATTTTTTAATATAAACTATATTCAAAACAATCTTTCTGCTCATTATATTCAAGTGCATGCTGGGTAATAAACATTTGGTAAGAAATAAAAATAATAAAGAAGAGAGACAGCAATTTTGATTGGAAATCTAATTAACATATTTCTATGCACCTGCTGAACTTTCTAGAAAATCGGCTTCAAATAAGATGATTCATTTGCGCGCGCATTTTCTCACGTGGTTGGTTGTAACTCTGTTTTCGTTTAGTTCGCACTTTGATTTCAACACTAAGACAGAAAATCTAGGAGCAGCGTTCTGTGGTGCAATTTCGAATCCAAGCTTGATTTACATCCAGAATTGATTTTAAATAACAGCAAATCGGTAAGTTTATTTTGTTGAAACATTTTATTTTTAAATACATCTAACGCATTTCCCCTAATAGTTGTCGATGACTAATGAATACTTGCTGTGTGCATTAATTTAGATGTACCAACGACTTTAAGAGATTGTTACGCATGCGACGTAGTAAATATCTATAGGATAAGTTTGTTTTTCTTTTTTTGTATAAATTGTCGACATCGATTATATTTACCGTCGTAACTTTTAAAGCTTGTATCTAATTCGTTGGTTCGAAATGTGTTAATAACAAATTATGCACTGTTCGGTTTAAAATCTGTCGTTAATTCTTTATTTCTATAGGATAATCTAATATAAATGCTTTCATTCTCTCTGTTCGAAATGTCTTCATATTATCTAAGTTTTTATATTATATAAAAGCGTGATTTTGAATCTTGATAATGTTCATAAAAATTTGGTACTTTTCCGTTAGCCGGGTGCCAGCGAAAAATCGCCAAAGACGTTTGACGAAATTCTACATTATTTAGAGATTTTTCGCTTTAAAATCTCTAAGAAATCTGGCAAATTTTTTCATTATTTGGCGATTTTTTTCACTTGCACCTAGCTAACGGAAAAGTGCCATAAAAGTATTTAACTATTCCTTTTACGGAAATGTAAAATTCATTTTCAAAATTAAGTTTTATTATTCTTGAGGCCGATTAATTTTTATTTATATTACAATTCTACAATATTTTTTGGATAAATGTATTTTATTATTAATTATACTTGTTTTACTTCTCGATGTTTATTTTAATTCATTTGACATAACTATTTTATTAAATTCAACCTTTATTTTGTTCTTAGGTTGTATATTTGAATATTTTAAGAATGATTAAAAGCTCTTATTAGTTATTTTAGTAACTGTAAAATATTTAATTATTAGTGTTGTAACAATGATAAGGAATAATTGAATGGCTGTATGTTTATTACAATAAATTTGATCAAACTAAAAACAATTTATTTTAACAAAACAAAAAAAGATTAAAAGGGAAATCTGCTATGCATATTTCAATGTGTCATGTCAGAACCTAATTTCTTGAACAACCAAGCACCACGTGCTCGTGCGAGTTAAATTATATTTTATTCGTTTTAATTGTTTCACTGAATGAGTCACGTTAAGATTGCAAACAATCAAACTGTCTTGCATTTATTATATAAAAAAATATCATATTTCCTATTTATTTCATTTGATATCACGTGCTCAAAATGACATTTTTCTAGGTTATATTTGCTGAAATCATTAACTTATTTTTTTAATCGGAGCTTTTGTAAATGCAACGGCAACACATTATCAAATGCTGATTTTTTGAGATGCTCGTGCAGATAGTAAAATTTCAATGCATTGTCCACCCATTTTTGTTCAGGTCAAAAACCTCATCCCCCCCCCTCAAAAAATATTCTGACATGATCAAAATCGATTCAATTTTCAAAATTGATTCGATATTTTTTAGTTTCAAAATTTTTAAACCGGATTACAGTTTAGTTCTGGGACTTTTATTTAGTGATTGTAATTCTGCAAACGCCTAACGGGAAATAATCTTGTTACTTGTACACGATTGAGACTTTTTATTCTTCAGTAATAAAGTTAGTGCTTTTTTACTGTATTAATATACGTACAAGTACAGTAGAGAATACAATAATCGTCAAATAATTCGAACTCGATATTTCGACTAATCTATGCGTTTTAGACATTGAGTTGGAAAATGAAGTTGAAAAGGTAATTCAAAAGCAATTTGAGCTACATGAATGTACTTTGGTATATGGCTGTTATAATATTTTTGTAGATTTCTGTCAAATTTTTTAAAAAGTAGTCAGAGGAAGAATCTCCCTAGTTGTTTGAATATAATTTAATGAAATAACAACAAAATAAAGAGAGCTAGAAAGATCAAATTTGATATTCAGAATTAAAATCTATGGTCCAGAAACCTATTCCAATTTCGTTCAAAACCAATAAGGTAGTGATTGTTTTCGAGCTGCACTTTTAGAAGCATGAAAACACGATAATTCAAAGACTCAAAGATTTACAGTACCAAATTTGGTGACAAATGTCGCTTTGTATTTTTTTCCAATTGGTTCAGAAAATTTATTTCATACATCAATTCAATTTTCGGATTTTATTAAATGGAGACTAATCGCCAAGTAACTCGTGAAGGATGACACGATTCAGTAAAAATGCTAAATTCAAGCTAAAGCTTAATATTGTGTAACTGTTGTGTGCAAATATTTTGCAAGTCAATCTGTGGGATAACTCCTTTATTAGTGTATACGAGGAAGTATTTTATAGATCACTCTACTGGTTTATGCTGTGAAGAGACTGTCAAGAACTCGCCAATATTTATTGTTGGTGGAGATATTAAATATTCTTTTAAATAAGTACTTACCCCTTTTGGCGGACATGTGATTCAGCTGAATTTAATACTGGCTAATACTTTTAATTAAATGTTTTAAGTGGCCTTTTTAAATTTCCATAATAGCTCATTTAGAAAAATATTTTCAAACTGAAAATTTTGTTAGGGGTATAATTCAAACTATTATAGAAGTTGTTCGACAATTGTACGGAGCATTCTATTTCGTTCTATTATGCATCTCTATTCTTTGCTGTCAGCTCCCTTTAAAATTTGAACTTTAATTTGAAGCGGAAGTGATAGTTCAATAAAAAAATTTCTTTCTGTTGAAACCGAACATGCACTTTAAGAACATAAGTACGGAAAATTGAGTCCTTAAGCACTCTGATCTTGCATGTGCTGTAAAATGATATGTTTAATCAATATAAAGCTAAACTGAATGTAGAGTAAAAAATATCGCTTCTTTTGTATTTTATGAAATATATATTTTAGAATTATTTTGTCTTTAAACTGGTTGAGATTAAATAGTATTTTACATCACCAGGATCACAACAAATTTTAATTATCTAAATTGTTGCATTTTCGAATTATCCCTCTCGCATGCACTAAAACAGAGATTTATCGTCAACCCTTAAGTGTATTTCATCCGGAATTGGAGATGTGCGTTCCCAGAAATTGCGTAATGTGTTACATTTTATTTTCTTAGCATTTTTGAGCTAATGAGTTCTGAAACAGTCTTCAGTCTTACTATACAGAAAAGAATTTTTGTTAATCCGGAATCAAATATATGTAATTAAAATCTTTGCTAAATTGGAAAGACCAGACATTTCTAAATAACCAAAAAATTGTTTTTTATAGGTATGAAATATTTTATAAAATAAAATTACGCTTAATATTTTTAACATAAGAGCATGATATTCATCAGATTCCTTAAGTTCTATACGTAAAGTGAAGTAATCTTAATACGACCAGTATTTAAGTGACCAGTATCAAATATAAGTTTTTATGTCAACTATTTATTTGTATCGAAAAACGAGATTATTGTAGACATTTTATACAGAGCCAGGGTATTTTTAAAACAGCAAAGAAATATTTAAACCTGATATTCATTTGCCATTTATCTTTGAAAAAATAAATGTTCTTGGAAGATATTTTTAAAAAATTCTTGATGTGAACAATTATTCCTCCCTCGCTGTCTTTACCTTAATACAGCTTTCATTCATAAAAATGTATTTTTATCAAATTAAATAAACAAAAAAGACATTTCTTTCACATATCATTACTGGGCTTCTAAATTACGAGGGGTGAAAATTGCTAAAAGTTAAAAGTTAACTTATGGATATATTTAATTTAGATTAACTCTTTGTACTCCTGTGTTGAATCTGATTCTGCATTTTAAAGGGTGCATCGTTTTGAAATCAATAAGTGATTATTATAAAAAAACCTTAACAGTAAAAACCATCACGTTAATTTTTAGAAATAACGAATCTATAATAGCTACAATTATCTGCTTCCTAAGCATTAAAAGAAATCTTTATCCTCATATATATAATTTATTTTTGTTGTACAAAGGATTCATGTCTCGATCTGGGTTCAAGGAACAAATGCTTTCAATGTGAAATACGTCACCAAATAATGAATAAAAAATGAAAATAACGATCGAATGGTACTGTAAAAACATCTGCTCTGCCTCTTAATGTATAGAAAAGTTATGTTGAATGCAGCTGTTTCCTATTTGGAATTTGTTTCTCTTCAATGAAATGAATCAATACGGCGGCCAGTTAGCTGGTATGAGTTTTAATTTTCTCCTGAGTTCGAAGTTTAGTTGGTGTTTAGATTCATTTGCTTTGGTCAATATATGCCAATTGTGTAAATCGCCGATAGGGATGCTTTTGCTGTATTTCGATCCACTAAATGTAAGTTCTTGTAACGTTTTACATTAGAAATGCGATTTTTGGAGAATTTTTATTTTTTATTTGAAATTTCATTTTTCAGCAGTTTTTTTTATAAAAGTATTTGAATTTTATTTCTGCTCTCAGTATTTGTTTGTATGATGTGCTATTTTTTTCATGTTATAAATTTTATTTAAAAAAACTTTTCTAACTCCCTCTTAAATTAATTCTTTTCGGCAAATTTGGCTTTAAAATTGAAACGTATTCTATTTTCTGAATAACAAAATCAGCAATATGCTTATTAAAAAGATTTTACAGTTTTAACGCTGCATAAAGTACGGAAATTGAGAAGTTCATGATATTTATCAGGCGAATCTATGTATGATGATTGAGAATACAGATTGAGAATGCAGATTTTTGTTCGAAAACTAAGATCTATTTATCATAAAAATTTGGAACAAATAATTTATTTTTTATTCTCTCTACTTTCAGCCGAATTCGCAATTTTTTTTAAACTGTTAAAAGTTTAAATTTACATATTTTTGCCACGCTAGAGTTTCTTAAATCTACGTAATGCAAAAATTCACATTAATAAATATTTCAGAATTTTTAAATTTCTTTCAAGCGATTTTATAAAACTCTTTCTTCAAAATTGGATTTGGTTATCAGACATTTTCTGTTCCTAATGCAAAGTAGTTCCGAAATTTTCTACATCTGAGTACAATCTTGATGGAAATATACAATTTTTAAATTTTTAGAGACCTATCTGTTGATCGATTGATTTCAATTAAATTTCGAATGTTGTGAATTTTATAAAAATTCAAGATATTATTATATTTAAAGCAATTAATCAGTCAAGCTTTAAAAATGAAAATGCGCCTTCATGGGTAAAATAACGAGTACAAAAATACGACTGTTATAAACCTGTAAGTTATATAATATCAATCTTGAAATTTCAATGGAATATTAAAAACTAATTTTAAATCTTAATTGACTATTTCTAAATTTTGATATTTGTCAGGATTTAATAATTAATACATTGCATTCATTTCAGTTCCTTATTTTGGATTATGTTTATGCATTCAAATTTGTTTTTAATTTACTAATATAAATGTTTTTTGTTCAACTTCAATGGATATGTTCTCATTTAATATTGCATTTAACTGTACTAAACTTAAACTAAAATACATTTGTTTCTGATAGGATTCGGGAAATCGTCCTTGACTGTGCTATCGGCATGTCTTAGATGATTACAAGCAATCAATGGGTGAGTGTTATTCCATTTTTACTATCGAATGTTTTACTAGCTATTTCATTTATAAATTGGAATGATTTTAAGTTCTTATTTGGATGGGAAGTATTCTATAAAAATTTACGAGTATTAGTGAAGACCTTTTTTATATCGTTGTTTAAAATTATGTTTTAGATTTAATGCATCAAGTAATTCGGTTTCGATTTCGCCAGCTGTTAAACGATGAGTTTAATTTATTTGGAATATATCTGAACTTTAAGTAGAATAAAAGTTTTGACTAATCTTTAAATAAAGCTCTAAGCTGTATATCAAATATATCACATTAATAAAATGTAACATATCTTAAAATTCATAATTTTTTTCTAAAAGAAATAGCTTTCCATTATTCTAGAAGAAATTAAAACTCTATATTGAGCTTAGAATTTCTGTTGGTATTCATGTAAAATATTAATTTATATTCCACCCACAATAGTTTTATTGATTTGTTTTCTTAATGTTTTACAGCTTTAAAAGAATATTGATGATGTAAAGTTTTAGTGCATATAAAATCACATGTTTTAATAAGCGAATCTTGTTTTAAAGTCGTTCTCTTGAAGTAAATGCATACATAAAATCGTATATCGAAAGCACTGTTGATTTTTCATTCTGCATTTGCTGTTGATTTATAGTAATTGAATCTGTGACTTCGAGTTTTTCTTTTGTTTTCAGCAATAGCTATTAATGTTAAATATGTGAAATTTCATTTTCATATTGTCTCATTCCCAAGACTTCACATTTGGAATGAGTCTGACAATAATTAATATCAAACCTTATATTAAATATTCATTTCGTAAAATAAAATTAAATAGTAATTAATTTTTTATTAATTACGGACAAGTTTTCTAATATTTGAAAGAACAATGAAAAGCATTAATCTAGTTAACTGTTTTTATGAGAATACTCGTCATGGAAAAAATACATTTTCTTATTGTGACGAATTTTTTCAATGACATTTATTTTATTCATAAAATCGTTTAATTATATTTAAATAATTAAATTTATAATTATTTTTACAAAATATATGCTTATGACAATTTAGATGCGCATTTTCCGAAGAGGTCGAAACACATTGAAGCAATAAGTCACTTTAAATGAAAAGCGAGTGCTGTTGTATTCGTTTTCAAAACATTTTTTATGTGAATTTAATATGAAAGCCATTTTGAATGTTTCACCTATAGAGTTATTTCCGTTGTATATGTTTAATAGTATTTCTTTCGAAGTAATTTTTCTTATTAAATTATCTTGTAAGTTAGAGAATATAGTTATAGCGAATCATATGTTCATGCAAATGTGGTCACCAGCATTGAATAATTAATTTTTAAAAATTAAAGTGTAAAATATAGGAGTATTTAAGGTAAGTATATTTTAATGTTAAGTGTTTAATTAAGTTTCCTGGTGAGTATTATAATGTGAATTATATTTCCATTAAAAAACACTTCTGCATTCTGAAGGTCAATTTTCCTTCACAATGGCTACAAACCATGCATCAATCACTTGTGGCAAATTAAAGTTCATTTAATTTTATTCATAAAGTAGTTTTTTTTTCTATCGTTACGTTTTAACAATGATTGGTCTTGCTTGATTATTAGATATTAGTACTAAAATTGGCTATTAAAAGCTATCAATCAGAAATTTGAAAAACACTTATATGCTCTATTTAATCATTCAAGTTTTGTAAATAAATATCCTGAATCTTATTCCTCATCTAATAAAAGAACTTGGGAATCAAATCGATTAATACGAAATCATTTTCCTTATCATCGGTGCTGTATAAAATTTAAATGCTAATGAAAATCAATTGGAATTTAAAATTTAATTATTCAAAGTTTAATTAAGCTTAGGGTTTTAATTAGACATTTGAGGATATGACTTTAGAATTTATTTAACTCTATTAAAAAATCACATCCTATTTGGATCATATATTATTATAGGAACTATGAAATGACAATATTAGTACGAATATAGGTAATAGAATAATAAAATGGCATTTGAGATATTGAAGTGTTTCTAAGGGAGATGCCTTTTAAATTGCTTATTTTTGACTTAATTGTTAATTAAAAATTCAGTAATTTGATGCACGAATCAAGCGCTCCATTTTATGCGAAGGGTAGGGCTCTAAGAAATCAAACATCTTAATCTTCATCACGTTTTAAACTTTCCATCATTCACTATTTTACTGCAAGTAAGGAAATATATAAACATTCTCCAAATTAGTAAAAGAAAAAATAATTTAATCGTTAAAAAGTATTTAATCGTTGTCTTTTTTGGCATTTTCATCTTTCATGTGACCAGAATTGAACTTTTGTGCGCTTTGTTCAATAAAGGGCTTTCAATTTATATTCATTAAATTTATTTTTAAATATCGGTATTACCTTTCTCACTGACAGTTTGAAGTTATTTTTATCTGGCGATTTTGATAATTCTCTGCGATAGCTTTAATTTCAAACAAAAAAACAATGCTTTTTCAAAATTCAATATGTTTAACCATTGACCATTTAATAACTCTGCAATTGAAATTAATTTCATTAAACTATTTTCAATAAACTTGAATTAAGACGGAATTCCGTATAATGTTCTGGGAATGATAATCGCATAGTTTGGAAAGACATAAGACAAAATTATACAAGTTCAAATATTTGTCTAATTGGTAAATGCCCATATTGCTAATGAAAAGTTATATTTCAAACCACTACCTTCATTATTCTCTGAATTAGTTTTAAAAAGTTGATTTCTGTAAGTTTATATTTAAATCGTTTTTCTTAATTCTTTTTGATTTAAAAGGAAAGGAACGAATTATTATAGTTAGTGATAGAATCAGGTTAGTTTAATATGTTAATAGGTGTTAAACAGTCTATTCAAAATATGGTGAATTGTGTTTTTCTTTGCTGTTTTCGTAAATATTATAGCCACAATGAAATCGCCTTCGGAATGCAAAGGTTGTTTTTTTAAATTACATTTGCATATGATTTTATATTTGCATGCTTTTATGATGAAATTGTATTTATAAATATACATTTATACACTCGTGAATGTTTTAATGCAATTACTTAACTGTGCCTGTTCAATGTTGGGAGAGTCCTACCCCTCCGATCAGCCTCTCGATTCGACTTCTCACTCAGCTTCGTCCCTGTCATTCTTCGAGCGTTTCGTGGGATTCACTCGACACAACATACCTAATGATCGGAAACGAATCCCACAGTGTTCGGCAAACCACGGGTTCTCTGTTCGTACATCTCCGCTTCTCAAATAAATAGGATGAATTTTTATTTATTGTGTGCATCTACAGGGAATCGGGCGATATATTCTTTTCACTGCAGTCTTGGCCGAGGATGGTGAAAAATGAACGATTGGGAAGAGCGACTTTACTTAAATTACATACTCTTTAAAACGAAAAAAAAACCTTTGTTAATAAAGAGGCATTTAATTATTAGATCTCAATATCAGTGGAGAATTGAAGTATTCAGAGGCCCCACGCAATCCAAATAAGTATCTTCACATAAGTTATTTAATTGCCCATTTCTGCAATTGAACTCAATCGCTTTTTTAACTCCTTGCACTATTCGGAACAGTGGGAAAAGTCGCGCCGAACGTGGCTTCCTCGGTTGTCGCGGTGAAAAGCGACCGGTGGGGCGCGTGTGCCGAAACTTGAAACCTATTCTCGCAACCGAGCGCAAGGTAGTCGTGGCCCGTATTTACTTTACACGATGAAACTCTTGTAAAATTCAAATGAATTCGAATCAAAAACTTAAAAAAAATGTTTTAATTGTTATACAAGATGAAAACAAAATCTATATAAATAATATAATTCTTAACAAAATAAAAGTATATAAAAAGCAAATCCACGGCAGTAGTATTTGAACATCAAGCCAAAAACTGAGACACAATATAAATAAACAATTAAATATCAACAAATTATTAAATTGAAAATTTCTTACTAGTAAAAAGTTAATATTAGTGCATAGTATATTTTCTAAAGCATTCAGGTACATGCAAAGCCACCTTACATTTGCTACATTCCCAGCTTGTTTCTCGACGTTTTTTTGTGTTTGTAACACACTTTACAGATCCTAGTTGGGTGTTCCTTACTAGGTGTTGCATCAATATATTTGGGGAAATGAGTCCAATATTGCCCTTGTAAGCGCATTGTTTGAACTTCTGCGGATTTCCCACGTCTTGTATAGTCAGGCAGCTGTACATACTTGATTACTTAGACTATATCTATTCCATAATTTACGTAGAATTCTCTTCTTGGATCTTATAGCTGTTTTTTTACGACTTGCGTATTATATAGGTCCATATCGGTCATATAAAGGTTTTTGTAACCCTTAATATATTTCCTCGCAATGGGGGAAACATGCCATTTCATCATTGAGGTCAATTCCCCCTGTTCCGTTATTGCCTTCGATAGGCATTTCGGTTTAAATTTCATCCCATCTCGTTTGTCTGTCACTTCGGTCATTTCTACAGATACGTGTTTCGTTGTCAACACATACACATCACGTTTGCCTTTCCCCCTTACAGCTTATATTTCATTGCACGTTCAGCGTAGATGTTCTCCTGGTTTTAATATGCACGCTGAAATATCCTTCGGCATATTTTTTTCTGTTATTACGCACGGTGTCGATAACATTTGTTTTCTGATTGTGCAATTTTAGAGATGGAGAGGGTGAGGAATGCCAATTGTCAATGAAGAACGTGTATCCTTTACTTAAAACCAATTCTGCCAATTCCGTCACCACACATTGTGATGCACTATCAATCAGGTCAATTTTGTCTTCACTATATATTTTGAACTTGCTGCAGAATCCAGCAGTTGCTTCACATAATTTATATATTTTATACCAAACCTAGCTCGTTTTAATGGGTTAAATTATTTATGCAATAAACGGTCTTTAAATCGTATTAATGATTCGTCAATACTTATATTTGTATCCGGCGTGTAAATATTAAATTTGTCGTTCCAATAATTAGCGATTGGTCTTATTTTGTGATGGCGATCATTGTTGCAATCTAGTAGATTGTTTGAGAGATGCAAACATTGCGATATTTGGGCAAATCTTTTAAACGGCATTAGTTTTGCAAATATAGGTGTTTCTATCACTTCCCACTTATACCAGTGCAGATTGTATATTTGGGTTTTTGATTTGCGCCATCAAAATACACACCGTATAATAGGCCATTATTTTGTCTTTTGTAACTGGGAACCAACCGCCATCCAGTTTCCTCATCTCCATTATTCATTATTTGTTCCACGTTACGATTTGTTTCCGTAACCACAATGTCCTACAAATTTTCGTCCAATATAATAAAAAAACCTAACAGTCCGTAATTCGTGCCTAATTAGTCTAAAACATTCTTTTACACCACAAACCTTCCGAGTATTCCCAAATTATTGGCCTGCTGTCCTTTTCTTGGCAAATGCACTCAAACTTCAATTCAGTTCTGGGATTTTCCTCTTCATCACTGACACGTATGAGGAATCTTCTTGCAGAATTTACTACTGGCTTCGATACACTGCTTTCGATAGTATTTCCGTCACTGTCTGTAATTCTCCGAAGATCTATCAATTGACAGCTTCAAACATTGAAAGCGTTTCCCCGGCTCTTGCTTCCACGTGAAGTACTTGCTTTTTTTAGAAGTGTTGCTTCTTTTCCTGTACATGCTGCGGGGATTAGTGGAATTAAAAATGTATATGCAGAGATCACTTTGTGTAGTAAGCTGTTCGAAACGTGTACACGCCGTATAAAGAATGGTACAAACTGATGATCCAATACAGAAAACTGAAGATAGACTGAACGGTCTTGATCTCTCCGCTCGCACATGTTTATTAAACTTGATGTTAGTTGCATCAAGAAGCAACACTACGTTCAAGGTAGCAAGTGCTCTGCACGGGCACATACAATACTATTCAAGATATTCATTCTTGGCCTAAAACTAAGACCACGAATTAGACTCGTGATATTCACGTTCGGCCTGAAATATCGAGTACGAGTTAAGCTCGTGATATTCATGTTTGGTCTGGAACTGAACAACGATCGCGACTCGTGATATCCATATTTGGCCTAAAATTTTCATCACGAATTAGACTCGTCAAAATAGTGCAAGGGGTTAATATTTTTACTTTTTTTTCGGAGAAATATACATATTTTTATTAATTTATTTTCGATCTTAGCAGCTGAAGTAATTTTTGAGATGTGATATACTCGGTTTAAAGTAATTTTTTTAATTCTTTGATATTTATCTTAATCTGTTAACTAGGGAAAACTTTTTTCGATCGTTTCATAATGGGCACAATGGAACATTTAAAATATGAAGGTGAATTTCCATGACGAAAAATGTCGCCATGCCCAATACAGTAGTAGTTCGTGTGTGACGAAATGCTTCGTCATACTCGGTTATTTAAGAAGTTAATATTTAGAGTTCAGTTAAAATAATATTGAATAAAAAATGTTTAATTGAATGAGAAAAAATAAATTATATTTTTCAAAGGTAATAACTAGGATTTGTAATTTATTACGAATAAATAATGAACATAACAAATTTTACATGAACCTATCAGTGGAATTACTCAGTCAGTAAAACAATATTTATAAACGTGTAATTATGCCTAAATTCATTTAAGTTTAATAATTCCTTATATACACGCATTGTAACCTTTATATTTTATAATTAAGTGGATTTACACTTTACACAAATTTCTTTGGCAACTAGTGGACAACTTACTGATTTGCCTGTGCCAAATGGGATTCTTTTTAATCGCACTCTCCCCCACCAAAGTTTAAACCGAGCTGCCTACACTTCCTAGTAGTAACTCCTATTGAAAAAAGGTCACTTTTGAAGTTACTTAGGACCTCATCACGTTTTAATGCGGGATGCCTGCATTCCTTTTCAGCCACCAGCAGCTTTATAGCTTCCCAGTTGTAAACGCGATTGAATGGGGCCTCGTGAGTAAAAAAGCTTGGAGTTTCAAGTTTGAATCCGGCCAGCATCGCATAATCTCTAGATATAGACGACTAATCATAAATCCGTCTCTGTCAAAAATGTCTTTGGACTAAACCAGATCTTCATGAAATTGTGTGATCCTAGATAAGGTTTTTACTTATAAATATTAGAACATTTACTTATAAATATTAGAACATCCTAGAACATAACTTTTGGCAATGTATTGGGACACTATGGCAATATTAACAGATTTGAAAATTTGGAAAAGGGATTTAGGAAAGGAAAACAAATATTTAAAAAAAAAACCTCTTATTAACGAGGTTGTTGTGTATAAATAATAGAAGGCATACTCGCATCTTACTAGTGCACGAATTCTAAGCATTTAATTCAGCTTTCATACCTGCATATGAGCGGTAAATGTTGAATATATCCCAGAAGATATCGGTGCTAATAAGCATTAGTCAAATCTAATTTCTAATAATCAATATCATCCTTGCAAAAAGGAACTATTAAATACCGACTCAAGCTTTGAATTCTAGGTACAATCTTTAAATTTTTAATTATGCCTGATATTACTTTTTTTTCTTGCCTGTGGAAAATTATGTAGCATTTCCACAGGTTGCGGAGTGTTTAAATTCACCATCCGCCAAGACTGTAGTTTCGGGGTTTCGTTTTAGTGCTTGAATACAATGTTCGGATTGGGAGCGATTGTAATTAATATTTAGCTGCGGATAATGCAATGAATCCAACTGAAATTGAGAAGAAAGCGAAATGCAACGCATACTTCAAAATGTATCTCGTCTCCTCTTTAACTGACGTAATTTAATTTTTTTAACTATCGTTCCTGCTTCAAGATGACTTTTTTTCAGGGGTGCGAGAAAGCTTTCAAAAACGGGGAGTCTGAAATAGGAATAGTGATGACTTTTAATTTATAGGAGAATTTCAATAGTTTTGCAAAAACTTATCAATTTTTCCTCCTTTTTCTCTTTCTGAAATTTGCAAGTTTTCGAATTCAATCATTTGGAAAAAATCCTTTTGAAGAACCTAAAGGAAAATCGTTCTTTCAATAAACAAAGATGATATTTTAATACTAATGAAAGCGTTATGTTATTCCATCTTCACTTGTAGTTGTTACGAACGTCCGTAAGAAATGTTCAAGTTATATAAAAATACGAGTGAAATATTCAATGAAATTAATTTATTTCATAACACTATTCATAATATTCTGTGAATCTGTCGGATGAGGATCAATTAAATAGTTGCTTGAGTGCAAATTTCATACGAAATACGACCATTTTTCAAAATTGGGATAGAGTGAGGACACTTTTTTTTAATTTTATAATTATTTATGAATTCAACTATTTTCAATATTTTACTATTTTTTACGTTTGGTTGAATTTTCATCAAATTGATAATAAGAGGAGCATTAAATTTGTAATAAACAAAAATAAAAAGTATTTATTAAAATTTCACTAACACATTTTGTTTTTACATCCATCTATTTAACGATGTGTAAATGGTGTTTTATTTAACTGATATTTGTGTTGGAGCGGTAATTTTTCTGAAATTGAAATGCGATTTGAATTGAATTAGTTTGTCTTGATATTCGCATTTGATCGCCTTTCTGGAGTTTTGATTTTTGGATAAAGTAAGGAAAAATAGGGAGAAAAAAAGTGAAGCTTCGCATTTTTAGTCCTGGAAGAGTTTGAGAAAAATGATTGAATGAAGTACTGAAAAAGAATTGAAATTAAGTACTGAGCAGAATGTATCAATAAGAACCTCTGCAATGACGCTGAAACATGAGGAAGAATGCTAATCGGTTGGTTGGTTGGTTGGTTCTAATGGCACTTGCCTATATGCTAATCGGTATAAATATCGAATAAGTTAATTATACTTCAACAAATTTTTTCAGTTTTTGAAAGGTAAAACTTTATTAAACTGACAAAGCTTAAGTTTTGAGCGTGAATCTACAATCGTTTTAGATATTTATCATTCTAGAGTGGCTGATGTATGCAATATATATTAAGTTAATATTATTGTCTGCTAGAAAAGTTTTAAGCTGAAAGACTGCGAAAACATTCAACACCAAAAATGTGTAATTTTAGAAATCATATGCCAAGAATTTTAAGCTTAATATTTGGCTTAATTTAAGCGGTTAACCGTGGAATTTAGTTTCAAAATGTCACCACAAGATTCGGAATTAAAAACAAGCAACAATGTACACGTCGTACGCGCAGGGCAAATGGTACTGTTACACATTTTACGAAAAACGAGGAAGGATTACATTTTTATTTGTCAAATGAACCGACAATTCGATAAAATTTCGCCACTATCGCTATCTGTGTCAACCATCTGGAGGATAAAATTTAGCCGTTTATTGTATTATCATTATTATTTATACGTATTTAGTATTTTTCATACCTTGTCTTATACTTCATTTGGTAATAACTATGAAAATAAACACTTTGCTTGAGACGCTACGGAAGCAAGAAAGGGAGAGCTTTTGTTCAAATAGTTCGGATTGTTTCGTTCGAACTGTTTTCGAATGCCCTTTCTTGAGTAAAAATGTATGTCTTTACATCGCAGAGCAAACGAGTCATTATTGGCCCTGCTAACTGTTGACGCGGTTTCTCAACTTAACTGTTGACGCGGTTTCTCAAATCAACGCTGGCCGTCCAAATCGTCGCGGGCTACGTCAGTAATTATTGTTGATACGCGAGCCCCCCATCCATATGAAATACATGGCGGTCGTATTGGTCATATAAAGGGAACATATCACGAGAAAATATTCGTATTACATTTTATTGAGATTTCGAGTTTCTTTAGTGAATATTAATTTTATTTTATACGACGAGTATATACGTCAACCACACCACAGTAGAGGTTTGGTCCGACGTGTATACACGTTGAGCGCACTTAATTGGTTCAAGAAGTGATTTGAATAATGTAAAGAACATGAAAATAACAATGGAATAAAATCGAATTTTGTTGAAAAAATTGGAATACCAATTGAGATTCAGAAAAACCATGAAGTTACTTAAACAGTCACCTATTAATATATTTAAAAGATAAATTTAAAGCATTCAAAAATATTTAAAAATAACGATTCGAATTCCTTTCATTATTTTTAATTTTTGTTTCCTAAATGATAACTCCAAAATATACCACTCGGTTGACTTATGCCAGTTAAAAATTGTGAAGAAATAATGCATATAGGTTGCCAAACAGCAAACTGTGGAATGCTTTCGGTTTAGCTACATAAGTGCACTGCAGTTGCTTCAGGATAAGTAGAATGGAAGTGATATGACCCCTTTGTGATAATGCTTACCCCGATTTTGAATGAATTTCACCTATATATTTCATTATTTTATTTTCAAGTCTCGTCTCGTATTTAATTGCATTTCATTGAATCAGTTTTGAAATTGTGTAAGAATCCTGGTTTGAAATAGTTGAGTTTTCTATTTGCTTCAACCTCTTATGAAAGTTGACCATTCGAAATTATTATAACAAAGTAAGACAAATTAACAGAAAGAAGTGACAAATTTGTTGAAAAAAAATTGAGTTGCGCGACAAATTTTTCAATCGAAGCGCAATCGTGGAAATGTTTTTCATCCTTTCATATCCATATATATATATATATATATATATATATATATATATATATTCTTATTGATAATGATTTCACTCAATCCGATATTTAGCTCTTTAAATAAAATTTTACATCACTACGATGACTTTTAAATCTTCAATGAATTTTTAAAATTTAATATCTATAGCTGTTTTAAACTTTTTTTTGCTCTTCCTTTCTTGGAGCTGATAAATAGAAAACCGATTCCTCGTTCGTGTAGTGAAATAGCTTGATATGGGATAGGAAAATGGTTTTTACTTCATATAGTATTAAATTTTTTTAGTTTTCTATTGAATGATATTTTCATGTCTTAACTTCTAGGATATTGACAAATGTCTCCTTTTAACTTTTCATTACATTAAAATTTTTCTATTGTATTGAAATTATCTAAAGTGAAAAATTGATCGAAGTGAAATAAAAATTTAGAACGATAAACTTTATCTGCTTTACTAAATTATTAAGATATAAAATAAATGATAAAATTTTAAAAAACTTACTTTACGTAGTTAAACCATGACAGGAATCCATTTCTTATTTACTTAGATTGAAATTCAATTTTTAATCGTTTCGGTGTTTCAGAAATTTCATCAAATATTTTTTTTCTTTGAAATTCAAATTGAGGTTTTCAAACCATTTACTGTTCCTTTGAAAAATCAAAACCTAATATCTGAATCTTTGAGATCATGACTTTTACAGGTTATATGATCCTTTTTCAATAACCTTCGTTCTAAATTTTCTTTCTGGTTGATTTTTTTTTGTATTATCTATCTATTCTCTTGTGCTTACATCCTGAGCTCGGAAATAGTACGTGGAATTCTTTTCAGTTTGGTTTGCCTTCAAATAAAAACTGCCTTTGTTCACTGAAGTGATCTAAATAATTCAATGTGAATATTTATCGATTATATTTTTTTCAAAACTGCCGAGATAAAAGTACATTCATTTAAAAGTATTGGGAAAGAATTGGTCTTAAATGGGGCAAGATTCGTTCTGTCGTGAGGTAAAAGTCCAAGCTGAATGCAAATGTGAATTAGTATAATGCTTTTATAAGAATTGGATAATTTTATGGTGTATATATTTTGTTAAATCTCTGAAATGGCCCATTTTTTAAAAAGATGTAGTTACCTATGATATAATGCTAAATTTGTAAAGTTATCAGTTTGATTTGCAGGTAAATCAATGCCGTTTTGTAAAGTTGGGTTTTTTTCAAACTAGTAGTATCGTTTTTTAAAATCAAATTGATAACTTTTTTACAGTCCAAAGCATAATTTCCGAATTACCCTGAGTAATTTGTTTGATTTTTTTTCTGTTGAAAGTTTGTTCACCTGCCCCTAACTTAAATATTAATCATCCGATGTGTTATAAGGTGAAACATTAACAACGCAGATGTTGCTTTGAAATCGAATGCTGCTTTCATAGAAAAATCCCTAAACTAGATTTTTGCTAGCAACATCTGTTGCCACTCCTTTATCAAATTATGTTTCAACAATCCGACTTCAAATTTGATTTATTATACTAATTTGATTTATTTCGCTAAATGATTACTAAAATAAAACGTACAGTTAGTAAAAAAACCCATCTAAAAATAACTTTTAAAAAGTTGAAGTACTTGAGATATATCTATTAATTAAATACTACGAATGATTTTTAAAATAAGTTGAGAAAAATAAGTATGAATATCAATATCTGTGTGTGCAACCGTATTTAACTCCCAAAAAAATCAAAGAACTGTTGACATCAATGGAAACTCTTAAATTTAAAACGATTAAAATGTTGCTCATGTCAATCCTTGAGATATCTTATTCGATGATGGAAATGCTTGGTGAGATTTAAACTTAATTTTTTTATTTCGAGTTACAAAGGTTTCGTGATAAAATCGAGTAAATTTGTAAATATTATTAGTCAGATATATGCAAATACAAATTTTGTCGATTGATAGACAGTTTCGCTTTTGTCAGTTTTTAACCCTTTTTAATGTTCACTTTTTTATTTGAAATTAAATTAGTGATAGATAATTGTTAATTAATAAGGTAAGTCTAAATTTAGTTCATGAAATTATCTTCCTTGCATTCCTTACTTTTATTCTTGCGAATGTTTTTTATTAAATTGAAAAATTCTTTCAAAATCATGCAGTTGAGGATGTTTAAGTAATCAGAAAAAATATTTCCAGATTTAATGCCAAATATTTTAATGGCTTGTTTTAGATGAGATTTTTGAACACTCAGTTTCTACTTTTTCTAGCTTTACTATATTTCGAGTTTTTACTATATGAAATAAAAAGAAATCGTCTATTTATCGCCACTGAAAAACTGAATATTATTAGACCATTTTAAAGAATATTGTTATACATAAAAACGAAAGATTTAGAAACGCCTGATGCAGTGAATAGTCAAATGTGCAAATGGTTCCATACCGAATAGAAAATTAAATAGTTAGATCGAAATCCCATGAATGTTGAATGCTCGGCAAATCCAAATTTGATATTGAATTTTTTTCTCTATCAGTGAAGATATCTCAAGTAAATAATGAATGTGAGATAAACTTATGATTAACTTTAATGCAATAATTAAGGACACAATGCCAGTCTGAAATTTCATAGATTTTAAATACAATCTTGTTTTTAAGATAAGTCACTATTCGCATTATTTAATAAGGTATGCAAAGAGTATTTTTGTAAACTTATCTGAAAAGAAACCCTAAGCAAAAGAAATGCGAATTAAATAAATCTAATTTTATAAATAAACCAGTAAAAGCAGATATCTTGAAAAATGTTAATTGACAGAGATCTTGATATCTTTTATAAAAATTAATTAGGGAAGCATGTAATCGAATACATCAAAAATGTTCTATTTAAGTTATATCATCGAATATATAACAAAAATTCTCAGTTGAAAATTTGATTCATATCTTATGCAAATTAAATCTGTAGAGATTCAGCTGTACTTTAATTGATCAAGTGTTATCGGTTCAGGATTCATCCTTGCCGTCGATCCCTAAATCATAATTAGAAATTCTTTTTTAAAAGTTTGTGTTCTAAATTTGGATGCAAGCTAAAGTATGAAAAGCTACACTTCATAATGACAACTTCTTCAATAAACTTTTGATAATTCATATCAAAATTGTAGCAACTTTTCCCGAAATTGAACTTATTTGTACAAGGAAATAAAAGTGCAAAAAATATTCGAAATCATTAATTATTCAAAGAATTAGCTGTCATTTGAATAACTAATACCCTCTGTGTTCTTTATAAATTCGTCTGAAAATTCAGAATAACGTTAGTCGAAAGTAAAGGCAAACTGCAATCCAGATATCCAGATAAAGTAAAAGTCTGAAACTCATAAGTTTTGTCCTCTTCTGTATTTGCTTTAAACTGTTAAAGATTTTTTTACCTAATTCATAAATGTTATATTTTCATTTAATTGAGGGAGAGCAATTCAATTCGCGATTGCCGACAGATGTTTTCTTTCAAAATTATTAGAAATTATTACACTTACGACCAATGATACGCATAAAAATTGAATGGAGGACACAAAATTCATTACTGCTCTATGCAAGACCACGAGAAGGAACTCGACCCGTTTGCCAATGGATTTAAATATTCATAGCGTATAGTTTTCGTTATTCTGTAGTACATAAATAAGGTAATTCCTATTTAAAAAATGTTAACCTCTTTCTTTAAAAAGTTATCAGTATTTGATTGAGGAATATATTTATATACTTCTGAATTGTTTTGCATCGGTTTACTTACAGTTGAAGTAAATTGATTAATTTGTATTTTCGAATTCACTTGAATGACGACGCTTAAAAATAATTATCAATGGGTTACTCACAAAAATGCTGTTACTTATTGATTTTTTAAAAGAAATTGGAAACAATTTTATGATTATGGTAATTTTTCTGGTGTATATGTTAATTATAAAATTTCTAGTATAGCCTTCATTCTTCTCGCTCTATATTTATAAAAAAAATTACACTTGTAAATTACCGAATTTAAATGGAGCTATTTCTTTTTAATATTAATGGGGTTTTGCTTGTTTAAATTCCCTGTTTTATTCAAGCATAAAAATTCTTAAAATTTGAATTGACAAATTCATTTAGAAACAGAAAGTTCGTAACTTGAGCTTTCTTTATATTTAAAAAATTCATACTCCTAATAGGAATAATTGGTACTATGGATATTAAAGTTGTAAGCAGCTAATATTAGTTTAAGCACTCAAATATTAAAGATTATAGATTAGAGTATTTGAAAGATTGAAATGATATAAACTTAAACATTATTAATTTCTTATTTTATTTATTCATTTATCTTAGAGAGGAAGGAGATTCCTATTAAACCAAAATGTTAATAAAATAATAATAGAGCAATTAAACAATATTTTGATTCGTATACATTTTTTAACGCCAAGTTTAGGATTCCCACAATTTTTCAATTATTTTTGCAGTGAACTTGAATATTTAATTTTAAAAAAAAAACTTTTTTTCCTATCGTGAGGTCAGTTCAAATCGGTGTGGCTAATAACTTTCCACTTTTCTTATATAATTTTTGAATATCTTTTAAAAAGTTTGAGATCGGTTTTGGCAAGAATAATTGCGAGAATATGTAATATATACAATATCAAGTACTTAATACTCACGATAACCAGAAATTTTTCAATAGTTTGATATTTCGAATGCTATTTTTTATTTATCAAGGGCTTAATCTAATTATAAAAGTAACAAAATTGTCGGAATTCATAACCATCTAAAATTCTTCGATTATTGAGTCTTTAGTGAGAATTATTTACTTCTGATTCAGGGTGAATTAATACAGTTATTCTGAAGTTTCTTGTATAAAGTTTGAGTTTCATTTTGAGTAAATTTATTCTAATATGAGATTTCAGTTTTAAACATATATAAGTATTTATTTGAAGCAATATTTAATTTTTAAAACAAAACCCATTAGCTCTTGTAATTACGATTCCGTGAAATCTATTTAATATAAACTTCTCATTAAAATGTTATCAGTTGCTAATTAGCATTTTCTCAGTATTAATTATATTTTATTGCTCAGTATTAATTATAACGCAACTGATTATAAATAATACTGTAGAAACCTTGAATACAGCCAAAATGTCATTTATCTTTTGAAAATGTCCAGTTTGCTCAACAAGTGATGATTATGACAAATTTCCTTAACGTTTTCTCTAAGGTTAAAAATATGTAATTTTTACTAATTAAGATTCGAAATTCAATGAAAATTTCCAGTCAGAAAATAGTTGCTCGTTTTTCCATTAAATTCTTTCTAGTGACATATAGTATTGTTTTATATTGTTTCAAATGTAAATATCTAAAGACATTATTTTTTTATTAAAAAAATATTTACTCCTTTATTATATATTGCACCATCCAGCTGTTTTTATTACTTTTACTCATTAGCTGTCAAGGTCCCCATTTGGGGATCTTATAATTATACTCAACTCGGTGTACAAAATATATTTGGTACACCTGTCATCTTAATTTCATTCTATGTATACAATATATGTCAATCTTGTATGTAGCAGAAAGTGTATGTATCTTTATTTCTATGTTTCTGTGAAAAAGAACAAAATTGATGGAAAAGAAATTTCAAGTTACTAATTAATGAAGTTTATCATGCTTGTGTGCTATTTGTAAAGTACTGTTTTCGTATTTAATATTTAACGTGCTTAAAAATGTAGCACGTTTTTACGTAATTTTATGTTCGTTAATTAACATTGACTGCCATTTTGAATTTCTTACTAAGCATTTTATGTAGCGCCCCAGGTGAACCCCAAGGCATTTAAAGTGTTCAATAATTAAATGATTTAATAATTTTTTTAGTAAGACTGAGACACCAAAAACATTATTTGGAAAGGAAATCAAACTTTTAATTTTTTGCACCAATGTATTGAATATTTCTGGAAGTTTCTGGAATGTTATTTTTGTTATGATATAAGTCATTATCAAAAATTAAACTGTTAAATGAGCTTTATAAAGCAACGATTTAAACTTTTGTCATAATATCTGAAATTGTTTATCAGGTTTTGTAGAAATTCATGTTGATAAATTTTCTCCTGGTTAAGATTTTTTTAAAAAACCTTTTATTTTATTCAATAAATATTCAGATTATTTCATAATTTTTTGTGTTGAAAGGAATTTTTAAGGTATATTCATGAAACTTACTTCTATTCCCTTGCAGATAGATGAGTGAAAACATTCGAACATTTTCTTTTAATATAAGTAAAAAGAATTCAGTTAAAAAATTTACTAAAATAATACACTATATCAAATACTGTTATCTACGATAACATTTTAAAAAACGGGAAAAAATTTAAGATATTTAATTTAGAAAAGATATCTAGAGAATTTTTTAAAGAATAAAAATAGCATATTTTATAATGCAGTTTTCCAAATTTTAATTTCTTTCATTCTATTTATAGTACTTTTTAAAATTTGCAACGTCATAATTGCTATTGATTTCAAATGTTTCAATGAAATGTAATTGTCTAGTTATGTCCTGTAAGATATAATCTATAACCTGTGATTTTTGACTCGTCATGCAGTCATTAGAAGAGAACGGCTGGTACTATAACAGTGTGCCTTTCCAGGACTCAAAAATCGTTCAAGAGCATTGGTTTGTTGCGCTTCCCAGTTAAAAGGGAGCTAATTGTGCACCACTGTCATTTGTGCTGATATAAACATGGAACATTTCCTGCCTAAATTTCCAATTCTTCAAAAAGTGAACTTGTATAAAATATGCAACAAAAATGAAGGGGGAAAGGCCTGTGATGTCGATATTTTCCACCTCCACGTGCGCTACTTTCGGTTCTATCCAGGCTCCCTTCTCCAGTTGATACGATAGAAGATAAGATTTATGAATTGGAAACCTGTTGGTGAGCCCTGTACCTGATCATTGAGCGACTGTACACCACTGAATAATCCAGAACAAGTAGTTATGCAAACCTTGCCGATTGATTTGCAGCTGTTCGATGTGTGGAATCAGAAAGTGCCGCGAGAGAACAAAAAAATTAATAAATGTTTATGGCGAACCCTTGCATAAAAAAATGAACCTGGAAGGACTCTAGCAACGAAATAAAATCTTGTACAACACAAAATAAAAAAACTCTTGCAACAAGAAATTTTTAAAAAGAACCTTCTGCGAAAAGGAGTAACAAAAAAAAAACCTCGTTGCAGCAGAAGTGAAAAAAAAAATCTTGTTGCAGCAGAAGTGAAAAAAAAATCTTGTTGCA
>JAOUZG010018377.1:0-26861 GCA_026289955.1 Argiope argentata | reverse complement strand
TCTGGAAGTTTTAGTCCACAAATGTCGTTTCTACTATTTTTAAACTGTACAATTTTTTTTTATTTATATAAGCTGAAATCGATGCACAAAAATAAAATAAATAAGACGAAAGTTTGGTTGCAAAATTCCTTTTAGATAAATCTTCAATTAATTAGGATGCACAAGATCAATTCAAATTACAAATATAATTTCTTGTCCTGAAAAAAAGAACAACTTCAACTACTACTGTTTTTTCTTCTCTTCTCTGATTATTCAAATAATAATGTCATTAAAAAGTGTTCATTACAAAAATACGAGATTTTTTTTTTCATTTAAAAGAACAAAAGTATCTTTGAAATTATTAAAATATTATTTTCCCTTGTCTTAAACGTATTCACTTGTGATTAAAGATCCTATATTATTTAACGAGTCAAAATAATTTGACGATATTAATGATATAATTTCTAATAATAATTCGAACTTAGAGGAAAATTTTGATTTATTGGCTGATTCTGACCAACTTGGCCAAATTACAACGAACTTTGTGCATTAAAGGATGAAATTATGATTTTAATGTTGCCTTGAATCAGAGACGAAACCAGACGATGTTGACCAGAGACGTTGTTGATGATGAATGATGAACCAGATGTTGACCAGAAACGAAACCAGACAGACGACTTTATTTCCACCCCTCGAGGTTCAAAGTTTTCCTCCCGAGGGTGCTGTGTCCCCCTCTGGGTTTGTTGATATTAATACTCTGTTTCTGTACGTTGTGATGCCCGATTGAGTGTTTTTCGTCCCTTGTTCGCTTCCTGTGTAAAAGGGCTAGCTGTGTATAAATAAAATGTGAAAATCCACTAGTTGCCTCCTGTTCCTTTCTGACAGGAAAGAGCTTTGATTTATTCATTTTTCTAATTGAATCAAACGAGAATTTCGATTTGAAGTCTAATCATTTTTGGTGCCGAAACCCAGGAAATGCCCAATTCGGCCAGAGGTACCTTTAGATGCAAAACTGAAATCATTTGCGAATTAGCTAAAATGTCTGGAATCTGGAATCTTTAAAAAAGGTTAGAACCCCTGTCAGAAAGGCTGCAACAGAATATTTTAAACAGCTAGAGCAGGAAATATACAAAACGGATGAAAAATCTTTAGACGTGATCGAAGAACTGTTAGCGAAATTATTAGATAATGATGATCAGCTAAAGAAACTTAACTCAGATATTTTAAATTTGTACAAATCACAAAATCTGACTAACGAAGTGGAACGGCAGCAGGAATATAGGGATCAAATGATAACTTGGAAAATGCGAGCTGAGAAACTTTTGCGAAAAAATGAAAGCGAAACTGCTAATGATAAAAATATTAACAGAAATTCTCAACAATGTTCAGTCAAACTTCCGAGATTACAAATATCTCAATTTGATGGAGATATTCTGAAATTTAATGACTTTTATTCTCAATTCGATACTGCCATACATAAAAATTTAGCGATGATACTGCCATACATAAAGTCTTAGCGATGTTAAAAAATTTAATTATTTAAAATCTTATTTAATTAACGATGCTGAAATTGCTGTGCGGGGCTTGGCTTTAAAAGCAGAAAATTATGATGTGGCGATAAATATTCTAAAAGAAAGATTCGATAGAACTGAGATGATTATTGATGCGCATTTGTCACAACTTTTAAATTGAAATCCTGTACGTAAAGCAAATGATGTTAAGTCGCTACGCAGATTATATTCTGTATATGAAATGCACATACGTGGTTTAGAAAATAATGGTGTTAATCCAAACAGTTATAGTTCTTCACTACATCCCATATTGTTAAAATCTATCCCCAGAGAATTATCCTTGGAATTTTTACGTAAAATGTATTTTAAAAGAGAACGTACTATTTCGGATTTATTAGAATTTTAAAAAATCGAAATTCAATGTCGAGAGCGAAACGAACATTTAATCAAAGAATTTGGCACAGACTTACGCACAGAATCTAGAGTGAGCACTTATGTAGGCCTAACCATAAATACAGAAAATTCAATAAGAATAAATTTGAGTTATTTAGCCGAAATAACCAAACAAGCGAGAATACTCCGCATGCATCTGCCTTTGTAATCGATGTGAAAAAATGTTTATTTTGTGTAAAGCCTAAATCCGATCATGATTCTTCATCTTGCCCTTCGCCGGTTGTGGAAAGAAAGGCTCATTTAAGAAGAAACATGATATGTTTCCTGTGCCTCACGAAAGCAGGACATGTTTACAAAAATTGCCCTTCGAATTGAATATGTGGTAAATGTCGGCGTAGACATTCTCAGCTGATTTGCGACGCGTTAACACCCCCTGAACCCGAGAGGATGAAAGACCGGATGTAGAGAAGGACGAAATCGTAATTTGTTCGAACATAAATATCAGTGAGGGTGAAATACTTTTAGAGACCTGTTCGACCTTAATGTAGTGGGGCGAAAAGAGAAAAATGGTAAATATTCTGCTAGATAACGCTTCTCAGCGATGCGTTTTTGAAAAAGAAAATAGCTGACGCGTTAAAATTACCTATAATAAGAGAAAAACTGTTAGTTTATACATTTGGTTCTAGGGACCCGATAGAAAAAACGTACGAAGTAGTGAAGTTTACACTTTGAAATTCTCGTGACCCTGAAAAAGTATTGAAATTGAAGCCTTGCTTTGCGATGTTATTTCTAGTTATCCTTTTAAAGTATCGTCGAATAAACTAGAAAAGATGCTTAGTAAGAAAAATATAAAGCTTTCAAATGCTTGTGAGTCTTTCGGAAATGAATTTTCTCTCTTAATTGGAGCACAATATTTTTTGGGAAATATATTCAGGCAAAAGGGAAAATTTAACTAAAACTTTATTTGCAATTGATACAATTTTTGGTAAAGTTGTCCAAGGTCAAATCTCACCAGTAGATTTAAACTGCGACAAGAACGTTTCTGTTTTAAAAACAGAATGCTGCTCAGCGTTAAATGAGAATTTAAAATTATTTTGGGAATTAGATTTGATGGGAATAATAGATATTGAAAATATCTCCGATTGCGATAAGGATTTAATTACGTGCTTTGAAAACAACTTAAAATTCAAAAATGGGAGATATGAAACTAAGCTCTTTTGGGATAAAAATTTTGACAAATTACATAATAACTTGAAGATAGCTAAACGCAGATTTGAAAATTTATGTGTGAGAATGAAGGGAAATAACTGGCTTTTGAATGAATATAAGAATATTATTGCAAATCAGTTAAATCTGAATATTGTTGAGGAATGATGTTCGAAAAATCAAGATAACACTTATTATATGCCTCATTCTGCAGTTGTAAGAGTCGACAAGGAAACGACGAAAGTTAGAATGGTTTTTGAGGCTGTTCTCGGCTATGGTTTAAAATGAGGAGCCGGGTTTCTTAAAATATAGATTTATTAATCAATTATATAAAAAAAACATAACTCGTTTTTTCGAGTAATAAAAACAACAGTATAATACTACAGGAACCCGGTTGGTGCATGTCTTAGACGTTCACTCGCTCCTCGCGAAGTCAGCATCAACCCCAACGCAAAAATACATACAGCTTTTATGTGTATGGCGCACCTCTAGCGATGCCAGCAAAAACATGTAAATAATGCACCAACCGTATGCAAATTAAGATCATGGTCTGGGATTGAAAAACATGGGTTCAAAAATATCCAACAGAAGCTTCTTCGAAAGATAAAGTTGTAAATCTTTAAATGACTGTCTCACTCCTGGTCCGTCATTCAATCCTAGAATCCTTGATGTGTTATTGAGATTTCGCGAATTCGAGCATGCATATTATAGTGATATACAAGAAGCATTTTTAACAATTGGAATAGCTAAGGAGGATAGAGATTATTTGAGATTTTTCTGGTTTCCAGATGACCAGGACTCGAATTCTCATAAAACTCTCAGAATGACACGAGTACCATTCGGTGTAACATCTAGTCCATTTGTGCTTGCTGCAACCATTAAATACCATATTCGAAAATATAAACAAGAACAATACAAAGCTTATGAAATGCTTAATTCATCACTTTACGTAGTTGATTTGTTTTACAGAGCTAATACAGTAAAGGAAGCTTTAAACCTCCCCATTACTGCCATAGAAATTTTTAAAGATGCGAACATGAATTTAAGAAAATTTAAAACTAATTTCGAAGAACTGAGAAAATTGTGGTGCGAAAGAGGTATGGAAGATATTGAAGTGTTCGGCATGCGTCCTTTAAAGGTTTTAGGAATCATATGGAGCATTAACGACGAAACGTTTAAATTAGACGTGCAACCTATTCTCAAGATCATCGACAATTTGAGGAGCACGAAGCGCAGCGTTCTTCAGACGGCTGCAAAGATTTATGACCCAGTTGGATTTGTTGCTCCATTTATTGTAATCATTAAATCCCTATTGCAAGAAATATGGGAATATGGTTTGAGATGGGATGATGAACTGCCAACTGAATTAAAGAAAAAATGGGAAAACTGGTGCTCGCAAATTTATTCTTTGAAGGATTTGATATTCGATAGGAAATATTTCTCCTCTCCTTTGAGTCAAGCGAAGGAATTAGAACTACACATCTTTTCAGATGCTAGCCCTAGAGCATTTGGGTCAGTGAGCTATTTTCGCCATGTAACAATCGATGGATGAATGTATACAAGTTTCATAACAGCCAAATCGTGCGTAGCACCACTTAAAAAATTAACCCTCCCTAGATTGGAATTAATGGGAGCTGTGAATCCTGAAATATTTAAAAGAAAATTTTAAATTTCCCATATCTAAGGCATTTTTGTGGAGTGATTCGTTCGTCTCTCTCCATTGGATCAAAGGAGCAGCTTCTAAATGGAAACTCTTTGTTTCCAACCGTGTGATGGAAATCCAGTCCAACACCGATCCTTCGGATTGACATCACAGCAATGGGAAATAAAATCCTGCTGATTTCATCTCTCGAGGAGCGAGTGCAGAGAAGTTTATGAAAAGTGCGATTTGGACTCACGGTCCAAAGTGGCTTCATCAGGGAAAAGAAATTTGGCCGAAAGGTTCTGATTTCAAACATTTCTCTATTGAAACATGCGAGAGAAAAATGAACCAAAACGAAATATTGACATTTGTGTGTGAAACTCATACGAAATCTGTACCTTTACTTGATATCAACAAATACAGCTGTTTGAATAAGTTACTTAGAGTTACAAGTTGGGTACTTCGCTTCATTCACAATGTTAGAAATAATATTAGAAGATATGACGAAATAAGTGCAGAAGAACTAGATGGTGCCGAAAAATACTGGATAAAATCAGTACAAGAAGTTTTTGTCGAAGGAATTGCTTATTAAAACAAGGAAAATCAGTGATGAAAAATTCCAAGATTTGGGAATTAAATCCTTTTCTTGATTTTGAAAGGATAATTCACGCTGGTGGGAAACTCCAGAGATCGAAACTTACTTACCTACAAAAACATCCCATTGTTATGCCTGAAAAGCATCTTTTCGTGAGTTTGTTAGTTTTAAACTCGCATAAAAAGGTGTTCCACGGAGGGATTTCTGAAACCATGACTGAAATTCGCAATAAATACTAAGTATTTAGAGGAAGACAAACGACAAAGAATCTTTTAAAAGGATGTGTGTTGTGTAAAAGATTAAATTTTTCTCCTGGTCTCCAAGTTACTGCACCTTTGCCAGCTGCGCGAATGGAACAGTCACCTCCCTTTTCTATAGTGGGAATTGATTTTGGTGGACCCCTCTACGCAAAGAACTGTGACTACAAACTCTACATCGTTTTGTTTACGTGCGGGGTAACCCGATCTGTCCACTAAAACTTGTTGACAATCTGACAGCTGAAACTTTTCTCTTAGCATTTAGACGGCTTATCGCTCGTCGTGGACTGTGTTCTGAAATTTGATCGGATAATGCTCAAACTTTCAAAAGAACTGAACTAGAGCTAAAACATTTGTGGAGCGTTATCAGTCATCCAAAGGTGAAAGACTTTTATGCCTCCCACAAAATGCAGTGTCGCTTTATAGTTGAGAAAGAAGCATGATGGGGTGGCTTCTACGAAAGACTCATTAGATCGGTGAAACTGGTCGTTCGAAAAACTTAAGGTCGAACCACTTTGTCTCGAGAAGAATTAGATACTTTAATTATTGAAATTGAAGGTGTTCTTAATTCTCGTCCTTTAGTTTGTGTGTTTTCAGATTTTCAAGAACCTGCACCTCTTACTCCAGCTCATTTGCTGTTAAGAAGAAGTGTCAATAGTTTACCTCCTGACAGACTTACTATTGATACTAATTTAAGTAATATGAAAATTTTAATTAAAAGGATTAATTATCGTGAAAGGTTAATTAATCACTTTTGGAAAAAATGGCTTAAAGAATATCTTTTAATTTTAAGATCTACTCAATATATGAAGCCAACAGGCAAAGTTAGAGAATTTAAAGTTGAGGATATTGTTCTAATTAATGATGATAAACTTCCCAGGCATTTTTGGAAATTAGGAAAAGTAGTAGCTGTATTTCCTGGCAGAGATGGTAAAATTTGATCTTGTCAAATTAAAACGAATATATCGGCTATTAAAAGGCCTGTTCAGTTGTTATACAACCTTGAAATTGATGAACGATTAGTTTGAGTAGTATCATAAATGTCATTCTGTTTTTTAGGAACCTATATTGAGATTTGGAATTTAAATGCAATGTGAAGACATTTATCCTAAGCTTGTATTTAACTGTATTATGACGAGTTGGTGAGTATGTAAAATATTATGAAATATTGAATTTGTGCCACTGATATTATATAAAAGTTGAATTCACGCCTGATGTATTAAACGTAAAATGTTAAAAATATTTAAATATTATTTAAATTGAAATTTCCATAACATTGCAACAGAAATATTGACTTAAATGATATGAATTTATAGAAATTGGAATTCGTGTTAAAATGATATATGTAAGGTCATAAGAAATGTTTCAATGTGGAAGATTTTGAATGTTTAATTTGAATGGACCCCTTGGTCACTCGGAGGGCGTGTGTGTGTTGAAACTTTATTTCCTCCCCTCGAGGTCCAAGGTTTCCTCTGTGTCCCCCTCTGGGTTTGTTGATATTATTACTCTGTTTCTGTAAGTTATGATGTCCGGTTGTGTGTTTTTCGTCCCTTGTTCGCTTCCTGTGTAAACGGGCTAGCTGTGTATAAATAAAATGTGAAAATCCACTAGTTACCTCCTGTGCCTTTCTGACAGGTAAGAGCTTTGATTTATTCATTTTTCTAATTGAATGAAACGAGAATTTCGATTTGAAGTCTAATCAGACGACTTGGATGCTGGCGCTTTTGTTGCAGATGTATATAATAAGAAATTTAATGAATCACCATTATTTTTAAAAGCAAAATTAATAACTGTAAGAAAATGATGATTCTGGTTCTTTTCAGAGTATTTCTAATAGAAAATTCGTAACAATTAACATAATTTTAAAAGTTTGATAACAAATTCAAAATTCAACGGTTTAAACAACTGTTTGTTTAGACAAACAATTGTTTAGCAACAACTTCAGTTAAGCACCAAATATTCAATTTTTAGTAACTTCATAATATATTTCTTAACTTTCCTCTCCGGCTCGACGGATCAACCATGGAGGATGATTTTAATAGATTCGACTAGAAACAGCGGACTTTATACTTTTTAATCCAATCGTTTACTAAATTACTTACTGTCATTTGTAATGAATTTGGTTCCTTCCAGACACAGCACGAAGTATCCCTTTGGTGCTATACATATTGGGGGAAAAAGCCACCAGAAAACACACATAAGAATCACTACTGCAATAATCCAACGAACTCGACTTTATTCACAAAGGACACGTAATCACTTCACAACAGCATCTCTTATATATCCAACATGAGTTCTACGCTGTCAACTGCTGAATAGGATATAATCTTAAAGAATAAAATTAACTAAATAAAACATGAAGATATACAAGAAAAAAATACATAAGGAATTATTGAATAAATTAAGACTAAAAATAAACTAAAGTAATTAATGAATAAAACAATTTTTTTTGTTAAAGCAGTTCCTTGTTTCTTGCGGCAACTCTCAGAATTATTACCTTGAGAATTCTGAACAAGTAGGTTGGCGATATTAAAGACCGGTTGACATTTTAGGGTTAGTTTAGTAAAATTGATAGTGATCCAAATATGGATGTGGCTATTAAAATCCAATATTTCATACAAGCTACACTGCCTTCAACAGAACTATAGAGTTATCTGAAAATTTTCCACCTTCAAAGGAAAATTATCATAAAGTAGTAGATTCGTTAAAATCACAATTTGGATGGGATGACTTACTTGTCGATTTCTATAATCGGAAACTTTAGAAATCAAAAATTTCTATGAATCCTATTGATCGGAAAGTAAAACTTCCTAGTTTGTGCGATTAGATTGAGAAACTGCTTCAAGCTTTAGAAAGTTTAGGAGTAACAACTGAAAAATATGTTGCTATGCTTTTTCCTTTAGTTGAATTTTGTTTATACCAGGATGTTCACAGAGCTTGACAAAAGAATAATAGTTACAGTAATAAAAAAGAAGAATTTCAACTTAATAACTTAATGCAGTTTTTGAAAAATGAAGCAGAATGAGAAAAATGAATCAATATGGCCATGAAAGTGTTTTCTGTTATAAACAATCCTATGATTTACTCATAGAAGAAACCCATGCACACTACTGCCGAGCTTTTTGTTAAAAAGCAAATCTCTTCTGTGTATTTTTTTGTTGTTGTTTTTGCAACGAAAAGGATTCTGCAAGCAAAACTTTCAAACCTGCTTTGAATTTAGATTTACAGGAAAAAAACTACTTTACCGACCAAAAATAAATGCGGTTATCGAAGTGTCATGATTGGACACTTGGCAAGACAGGGTACAAGTAAAATTAAATGTTCCCATTGTCAAAAAAAAAATAATAATATGTGTCCTGAAACGAAGCATCCTCGATCCACTGGCTCTGGTAAAATGGTCCAAAAACCACAGAAATAGCAAAAGTAAAATTCAAAACCTTCGTGAATTCAATTATGTTCAGATGATGTTCTTCTGTGAACTTTAGTAGTATATGTTTACGGCATGATGGGAATTTTCCTGTGAGAGCGGTAATTGACACAGACAGCCAAAATCCATACATAACTAAAGAAACTGTTTTTAAAATCAGTTATGAACCAATTAGAGCTGAAGATATGTAACCTAATATTTTTGGTGGATAAGACAGAAGCAGAAATACAATATGAATTCAGGTACCAACAGAAATTTCTGTACGTAGAATTAAGGAGATTTTTAAAAAAAGGAATATTTCTTCGTGATAAAGAAGCCGGTTTTTGTGGTTCAACGTATTCAGTGTATTTGCTGATATGTGAAATTTTTATAGGAAAAATCATGAATTTATCTCGCCTGTCTTTTCATATGAACAAAAAAAACATCATTAAACTTTGAATTTTGCCACTCTTGGATATATAGGATACTACAGATAAACAAAGTCAAAAGGAAATTGAGAAAGAAACCGAAAAACTGTTTTTGAATTCGGTTAAACAATACGATGGTAGATCTGTTGTTTCACTATCATGGTTGGAAGATTACACATTTATTAAACGAAGGTATTTTTATGAAAAGATTAAAAAAAACGTTGATAGAATCAAAAATATTGATATCCTACGGGACTGTTTTATTCATTAGAGCCTTTATTTTGTTTCAGAATTTACTTCATTATAACACTTAGGTAAAAATTCAATTGAAGAAAAACAGAAGGAAAAAATTTATTGTCAGAAAATCCATTAAATTCTTTCACATTACATTCCAAGGATACATATTTTTTAACATTTATCTTTCAAGAAATGCGGAGTTGGGAAATTTTTGTACGGAAGGTTTATTTTCATTAATTGTTATGACAGAAAGTTTTTAAATTCTTCACCCCATTTGCAGAAATACTCTTCTCATCATTCTTGTTACTTGATCGTATGTTTAGATTTAAAAATAAAATAAAGCTTTTATACTTTAATGTTAATAAAAAGAAAACTTGCGCTAACTGAAAATAAAATAGGGACAAAAATCAATTTGTTTTTTTTATTTGAAATACGGTTTCATTTAAGGTAAATTAAAACCCATTCTAAAATTAAAAAAAAAATGTTAAAAAAACCCTTATAAGCTAGAAAACAATGATTTTGGGATGTTTCATTGAGTTCATAGAATTTTAAGATTTTGATATGTTTTTTTTTCATTTAAAAATATGACAGATCAAATTGTCGCCTCCGCATTTAAGCGGAAATAAAAATGCTCTTCTCTGAATTATTGCAACGGTGAAAGAAGTTGCACATTAGATGAATTTTTCTGTGAAGCTCTTCCCCCCCCCCACTCAGATGCAAAAATCATTTTATTCTTTGTTGTTTTCGAAATTGAAATCGACAATTAAAATAAGTGAAGCAGAACTGTCAACACTGTTGGCGCTCTTTTATTCGAAATGATTATTTATCAAAACAACTTCACTTTTTTGTTTCAAATAAACAATTTATAAAATGGAGACATTTATTTGTTTAATCAATAATATTATTTTGTATATATTAGTTTGTTAATGAGTGAAAATAGAGTAAAATTATGGATGAACATACTATTATTGAAAATTGGAGTTTAAATAATAAATGTTAAAATTTTATTAACCATGACATGTTATAGAATATGTAATGAAAATGACTTTAAAATCCTTAACATGCCTCTTGCCTCTGATTCGCATCATCTATTTACTTATTTGAAGCTTTCCCTTCTAAAACTCTAATGGCTCTAGCGGCTGAAACATTTTAACTTTTCATTGAATAGAACTGGAAATTTAAAAATATATATTCTTAAAATTTAAGCTTTGATTCATTTTTATTGAATTTGTACTTGCATTGCCCCTGCAGCTTTTACTTACTTTAACGCACAAGAATTAGGATTTTTCGTATAAGCTGCATTCTTATTAAAACTAATTGAAAGGTAAACAATAGAGTAACTAAAGATGACTTATCTTCTTTTCTGACGCAGAAACAGGGGAGAATAAACAATTCGGATGAGAGCGATTCCTTCCCCGATTAACATTCAGACGACCGACCGGAGCCAACGTCTATCGGCACGGGCGGAATACGCTGTGTTAAGAGCCAACCTATTGACAATCCTAAATAGGTATTTAGATATGGCGAATGCAAATATTTTTGAAATGGGTAGTTATTCATCAACAACTCTATAATAATGCATATTATATTATTCTAATTGGAAGATAGGAGAGGAGGATGTAAATATTTTCATCAGCAAATAGCAAGAAAAAAATGGGTTCAACTTCATTTATTATCTTATCTTATAAGAATAATTTTAAACTATCTTTAAAATCACCCATATATAATTTGAAACACATAAAATATTCATAATAATATTCTAATATCAATATAAACTACGACCGACTAAAGGATTCTTTTCAAATTTTAAGATCGATACAAACAATTGCGAAAGCATATCAAATGCTTTTCATGTATATTTCTGAAGATTACGTAAAACTCCTTTAAATCCAAGTTAATGGAACTTCTTTCTAAAATTTTATTGTGAAAATGTCTTTTCCTTACACTTTTAACCCTGATTGCAGAATGTTACCCAATTAAAAATATTCTCAAAAAGCATCCATAAAAATTTCTATATAAATATGCACATTTATATTTTCCTATTTCTGTCTCTTCCATGCGTAATTCTATCTACATATACACTTACTGAACAGTGAATTAGAAAACCAAGACCAATATTTTATTGGACCATCTTTTGCGAGGATGCTCTGATTCCTTTGGGCATCAAGTCTAAAAGCTCCTGGAGTGCATTTACAATCAGAGAATACCATGCCTTGGCTATGCAGCTTTTTAAATCTTGTAAATTAGATGGAAGAGAGTGCTGTCGGATGCGTCTTTCCAGAATATCCTACGCATTTTCAATGGAGTTAGGATCCGGGCTATGCGGCACGTCGAGCAGAAATGAGTGGTTTTCTCACTGCCACTGGACTATGCATTCATTTCCTCTGCAATTCTCTGGGCATGGTTTGAGATGAAATTTGTTGAAGAAAGCCTTGATTGCGATTTGTGTCAGTTAAATTACAGTAGAGTCCCTGTTTTGCAGTATAATTTGTCGGGGACGTCGCCTATCACGCTCTTGGGAAACTGGGCTCGAATGGCAATTACGTCTTCCTGAAAAGGACTGTGGATTTCAATTACAACTTTTGAAAACATTTGATATTATCGCTTTTGAGAACCCAGTGAGATCTGCCGTCTTCTAAATCAATGCACCTGCTAAACGGGCAACAACAATAATCCCTTTATCAAATAGTGAAAGATCTTTTGTTTTTCCCATTTTATTTCCTTCTTCGCAAAAAGGGCTCTTACACCTTATTGTACTAGCATTTTAACCACGTGTAACCCACGTCATAACAAAAAATCTGCATACTTCATCCCTAGAACACATTCAAATGCAAATATCAAAAGTTTCTAATTCTTTGACCAGTGAGCGTATTTGCACAAATATAATTTAAGATTCTACTTTATAAAATCTTTATATAATTATTATTTTTATATAAGAAATATCACGAAATATTGCGTAAAATGTTGATTTTATTAGCAAGAATTTTGTAGTTTGAAATTATAATTACTCAACAATTTTCCTCGGTTAGTTAGTTCATCAACTTTTAATTAGCAGACTAAGTGGTCATTCTGATATCCACTGATTGATTAGATATTTGATTAATACCTTTGAAGTGCTTCCCAATTTATTTCAAGTACATTCTATTGCCAAATCTCATGAATGGTGAGCTGCGTGCTCGATGTTATAAATGACTTTCAACAATAAGCATAAAAATGGTGTCGGGAATTTCAGACATCATGAATCTATTGGGCAGAGTGGTTAAGGAATGAAAGGAAGGAATGGTTAGATGACTATTGTTATACATTCATTGTTTTGAATTAGTTCTATTTATTTAAATAATCGTGCATCATATTGTATTAAAAATCATATAAATTTAAATCTGTTTACTTTATCTTATCTATAGAGTTTTGTTTTTATCGTGAATACATTTTTTATAAAGTTGAATTCTAAAATCAAATGCGTCAGATGTTAAAGTAAATTTTTATAAGTTTTTCTAAATATCATTTAAAGTGATTGATTAGAAATTATGGAATAAATTCAGGAACCAATTTTCTAGTGCATTCAATTTAATCTGCAGCCATTCCATTATAGTATGTATTCGTTCAGTTAAAATATATATTCATTTTTAAATGAGTTTAAAAACCTTCAATATTAAATGTATCAATCAGAAGGGACGCTAATATCATATACCGTATAGTATCTGATAGAATAGTTAAGATAAAATGTTTAATATTGGCATTTTGAGGAATTTCAGTTCATTTGGTGATGATAATATATTCGTGTTTAAGAAAAAAACGGTCTTTTCAGTGTAATCCAGCACAAAAAAAAGTTATATTTCATTTGTGGGAATCATCGTAAAATGTTTTCTGTAGAGTACCAACTGCTGATTGTTAAAACTGTCATAATTAGATTTAAGTTGACTCCGATAATTACCACATTCGTTATAGCTAAATTAACACCTAGAAAAGAAGTTTATACTCTACCTCAGATTGACGATATACTTAAATGTCTAAAAGGATCAAAGTTCTTTTTCTCCATGGATTTATGCTCTTATTTCTGGAAGATCATAGTAGACGAAGCAGATTAAGAAAATACGACTTTATTTACACCAGAGAGTTTATATGAAATTAAAACCAAGCCATTCGCAATATGCCTGTGATATTTGAGAAAATAATGGATTCTCTTCTACGCTTTTAAAATGAGCCCTATGTCTTTATTATATAAACGATATAATGATATTTTCAGAGACATTTGAAGACGATCTTACTCGATTAACGACTGTTTTTAAGTGCGCTCAAGAAGTATGTTTTATACTTAATCACAAGAAGTGTCTTTTCGGTACTCGAGAAGTTAGTTCTAGGTCATAGTTTGTCAAAAGAAGGAGTCTGACTGGAAACTGATGAAGTGAGAGTCGTAATCAATTTTCCAGTTCGGAAAAACGTGCATGACATAAGAAGCTTTCTGATTCTCTGCTCATACTTCCGAAGATTTATTGAAGGAATTTGCTACTAGGCGAACAATAGTGGCTGCTGTCAAAAGGAAGCGAGATAGGTAAGTGAGGTCTTCAAGAAATGGAGGCATTTAACGATCTGAAGAGAAAACTTACTTCTGATCAAGTTTCAGGAATGTATAATGCCATGATTAAAGGAAAATTTTCCTACGGATGCAGTGTTGAAGCATGTCTGATTCCGATACAAGATGAAATCGAAAAAGTCATATCATACGCATTTAGAACGTTGACGATGGCAGACAAAAATTACTCTACCATTGAAAGAAAGTGTCTTGCCAAGTTATGGACAATCAACAAATTTCGAAAGTATTTTTTGAGGGGGGGGAGGATTTTGCTTATTGTTACAGATCATCATTCGCTCTGCTGGCTCATGTGATATGCTAATGTTCTGAATATATTATAGGAAATTCAAATTAAAACTGAACCGTTAAATTAATTCGACTGGGATAGGATTTAAATGCTCAACCATGTTATCTCTAGGTGCCTACTTAACATCGGAACCACACTGACTGTGTGCCAATCTTCCTTTTACGAGATTACTCCCCTACAACACCTTAAGTAGTATTGAACAAATTTATTATTCAGTATATAAAATTCCACGAATATTTAATTTCATTCCACGGATATTTAATTCCATTATATTTGCCGAAGAGGTAAATATTCTATTCTTTAGTAATTAAGCTAAAAACAATTACTAATTAAATTCTAAAAACTAAAATACGATAAAGTAATAACGATAAAAACAAGACTTATAAGATTTAATTCTTCCTAAGAATATAATTAATGCATCTACTCCTCCCCCATAATAGGCCACAATATATTAAAAATAATTTTATTTATTTATTTTAAAATAATTTAGAATGAGATGAAATTATCCATCAACTGTTTAGAAAATCTAAGTCATAAAGCATTTTAAAAAGCAAAGATCAAAAACAAATTAGGATCTCTCTGAAAAGTATTCATCTTACTACCAAAAGACAATATGAAACTTGATCAATCAATTTAAGATTCCCTTAATCTCTACAAACTAATATATTTTTAGATACCTAAAATATTTATTTAACATTTAATGTTTATCGCAGAGAATCATTTAAATATATCGTGATAAAGGAAACTGAATTCTATTATAGAAAGGCATAAATTGCAAACCTCTGATTATTTCAGATCATACGTAAAATGATACTTCAATACATTTAGAATAGTTAGAATTTTTTAATTTTTTTTTACTATAATAATTGTTTTTCCGTTTTTGAAATACCCTGTCAAAAGTGGTGCTGGATTAATGATTTTAAATTTATACAGAATTTTTTCACAATGTTTTCAGTGATGAGGGGATAAAGACAAATAAGCTCTAATTACAGATCTGTGCAGAAAAATTTCTAACCAAATTTAAAAAATTAAAAAAAAAACATGCTAGGGAATAAAAATTGCATTTGGACTGTGTTCTCAAACTCGTGCGTGGGTTCCCGTATATTGCTCAGGATGCATTGTCGTAAATTGATGCATTGTCGTAATTTGGTCTTCAGAATTTAATGCCTGATTCTACTTTTATTAAAAAAGTAATCTTTTATCTCCTTAATATGATTATTTATACTCTTGAAGAGGAATGAAAAGTAATATATTTCATGGACTTTGTAGTTATTTTTTTTTTCGGAATTATCTATTATTTCCCTTAGGTCTATGGAAATCCTTCAGTATTCCGATATCACAATGATAGCGGAAAAAATGATAATTAAGAAATTGACATTTTTCTTTAACCTAAATAATACTGTTGCAAAAATAAATATTCTTACCGGCTGGCTCGTTTTTTTTTTCTTCTGGTGGGTGTACTGTTTTGAAGACACACAATACGCATCTGTAGTAAACAACAACTATATTTATTTGCACATAGAAGACACATACAAATAACACTACAGCCGAGATGAACACAGGATAGCTAACTACAGCAGACAGTAAGCCTCAAGTAATAATCGTCCACAACCCTAAGAGCACAGACAGAATTCAGCAGGAAAGGCATTCCTCTGCGCTTCGTTTTATGGTCGCTCCAAAGGGTTGAACTTATCACTGTCTCCCCGCTTTACCCACACAGCAATTCAACACTCGATGGAACTACACACAACACTGGCACTACGACGTTGCTACGTTATCCCCTCAAAGACTCGTGATTGTCTTCTACTCCAAATCCATTCAAAATCATCCTCAGCTTGAATCTGAAAGCCTTTTATAGTTCCCAGGAGGTGGAGCCAAGAATCTTCTAGGCCAATCAGGACATATCTCGGTTTCTGTTGGTTGGATTGGGAAAACTCTTGAATTTTCTAGTACTATCCATTTTGTCGCCAAAGTCAGAAAATTCATCTCCAAGTTAAGAAATGGTCGCCAAGTCTTGACGTCACATCCATCACCCGCTCAGCACGCCACATTGCTGATCGCACAATGATCTTTTTTACAATGGCCTTGTTTGTGCTGCAACAAGCAAATTTAAATGTTTGTAACAATATAGAAAATTGACTTTGAACTTAAAA
This sequence comes from Argiope argentata, assembly GCA_026289955.1. NCBI lineage: Eukaryota > Metazoa > Arthropoda > Arachnida > Araneae > Araneidae > Argiope > Argiope argentata. The sequence continues at coordinate 10,174 of JAOUZG010018377.1, read as the reverse complement.
AATAACAGCGAAGTTATTTTTTCCATCAATTTTTAAAATATCGATTATGTATGTATGAATTTGTTATGAATTTTTAGAAAATTTATTTCATATTTCTTTTCTGGAGGTTAATGAGCTTTGAGAAAATGTGAGAAAATTGTCAAATTTAAACCAAATCTGCAATTATGTTGTAAGACGTGTGGTTTCTTTTATTTGAGCTGTAGAGACAGTGATCACATCCAGTTTTAGTCCCAAAATTTTATTAACATGTAGAAATGGGACACAGCCCACACAGAAAACAAAAACACGAAAAGCTCACAATACTATTCCATCATTTATCCATTTTGTCAGTCTTAGACCCAGACTTATCTCAAATTTTCGCCTCATCAGTCCTCCATTCCGACTCTGATTCCAACTAACATTCACCTTCTTCGTTCGTCAGTCCCGGAATGTCTAGTGTTTTCCTCCTCGGAATTAACCGCTTCAAATTCCTCCTTCGTTATCTGGTTAATTTCTCTCTACACTAACCTTTTTCCCTCTGCGTTCTTGCGTATCACCACAAAAAGGGTTGCTAATTGATTTTAGCAGGATTGCTAAATTTGTTGGGCCTTACACGCCCCACCAAAATAATAGGGGTTATAAATATAAAATATTCCACAGAGGTCAATTTTATAACATTAACAGCATATGAATTCAAAAATATTAAACATGACTTACAGAATCAAATACAAATAAACTCAGAGATGAAAACAAATACAACATATACACTGATATCTTGGATACGCAAATATCAAAAATACAATTATAACTTGCGTAGTACAATACACAGATAATTCAATTCATGGTAAAGCGTCCGCGCCTTGGTGCTGTTCTCCTGGTCTATATATAATGTAGTGATTCCACCTTTGAAGCGCTAGAGCTCAACTTGCTAGTTTTCAACTGTTAGGAGTGGTTTGTTTCAGATATTTAAAGGGATTATAATCAGATATAATCTCCACCTTAGCACAATAAATCCACCTATCAAATTTATTTAATCTACATAACACTGCTCAATCCTCTTTCTCGATGCTTGATCAGTTCGTTTGTGTAGCTTTGAATTTTTGGATGGCAAAAGCTATCTGCCGTTAACGAACCGTCCACATCTTTCTGAGTTAGACAACAGTCTACACCCTAATTAGATGCACCACAATGTACTTGCAATGACAATTTGCCAGCAGGGGGAGGGGTAAACTAGTTACCTCCCAACATACACGAATTCTTTTTCTTCTTCAAAAATGACATTTACAGAGTTAGAAATAGCTATTTAATGTTTTAATTTATTTTGGCGAATGTGCTTGGTAGATCCATTCGGCTGTTTAACTAAAACTGAAAGGGGATTACGTTTCTCAACGATGGTTTCAGGACATTGCCATCTGGCAATTGATTTATTAGTCAAATTGGGTAAGAACACTATCACCTAATCTCCAAATTTGAACACTCTATTATACAATCTTAAATTGTGATAATACGCTGCATTTTCCTTTTGCACTGCTTAAACAAGCTTGCTCTGCAGCCTTCTCAGGGTTCGATTTCATATTTTCCAGGTATTTGGAAATGGAAGTGCTTTTTAATTGAACATTGTTATGTTTCCCAGTCCAAGTAGATTTGAGGATTGATCGAGGAGTTGTGGTTGTCTACCTACAGTAATTGAAATGTAGATACTTCTGTGGTTGTATGCGTTATTGCCTTGAACGCTCAAAGCACATAAAGAATTTTTAAATGCCGTCCTCTACCTTCCTTCCTAACAACATCAAGTAGTATGTTTTTCAAGGTTTTTTTAAATATTTTCATCAACCCATTTCGCTGTGGATATCCTGGTGTAGAGAATTTTGAACTACTCCTTATGCGCGTTTTGAACTGTTTTGTCAGTTCGGCTGTAAAATTCGTCCCGTTATCAGACACACTAACGTTCAGAAAACCTGTCCTTCAAAATATCCTTCATAGAAGTTATCTTTTCCTCCTTTAGCATACTTGCAAGCCAATGCTAATTCAGCACACAGCTCCTGCTCAGAGCGAAAAGTAGCAACTGACATGCTTCCCTTGCCATTCCCAGTGATTATTTCCTCATCCTTAGTGTCAACAGTTCCCGCTTTATTCCCACATGAAGTAATTTCCCTTCGAGCTTCCTCAAAGATTATCCTGTCCTTTCTCCTGCAGATTTCCAGATGAAACGGAGTTTCATCATAATTTCCCGAGTTACCCCTCAGGTTCTGAGAGTTCTGAGTCAGTGAATTTCCTTCAATCCGACCCTCCCCACAATATTTTTAGAGTATCCGGTGGAAGTAACATCTCCTCCACCAAAAAAATCTGCTGATGCACCTCGTTAACCCGACCACCACTCTCAAGGCTCAACGGAATGAGCATTGACGTACATTTAATCACCGGACCCCAAACACCCTTCAAGTATATTAGAGAAGCATTTTCGACTGAAATGTCAAGGACTAAATCCCTTCTGACAACGGTAATTTGCATACAAGAAACCACTAAGGATTCTGATAGTTTCTCAGCCACAATGATCGATACCTTTTTCCAGTTTACCAAGTCTCTCTTTAATAGCTTGCCTAGAAATAATTTTATCAAGTAAATCTTCTCTGACAGCTACTGTTTCCCCTTTTGATTCCGATTCTGACCCTTCAGCCGAAACATTGTTCTCTTTAATAGTTTTATCGTCTAATCCCTTAAATTTCAGATAAAGTGTCTATCAGAGCCACAACTGTAACAAGTTAACTTTCTAACTCCTGTAAGTTTTGATTTTTCAAAAATTTTCTTAGGATTTAGCATTACTATCATCGGTTTTTTCCCAATTTCTATGAAAAGATTTTTTATCAAGATCATTCCATTTTAATCTAACTAACCCATTACATGACTTACCCTTGGATGCATGGAATAGATCACAATGCTTACCTAATTCTTTTGGTTGAAATCCACTTTCTTCCTGAAGCCCACTTATAAGGGTTGCAGTTTCAGAATCCAATGTTTGGAATATTTTGTCCGCTACAAAGAGTTGATTTACCGTTTTAACATCCTTTGCACTCCTTAATTTACAATAATACACTCACATTGATGTTAACTGAGAAGCAAATTGAGAATTTGTTTCATCATGCCTACGTTTTGCTTTGAGAAAATTTTCTAAACACAATTTGGGCGAAGGTTCATGCTCCTGTAAAACTATTTTCTTCAAATATTCATAACTTTTTAATTCTCTTTCTTGTATAATAACTAATAAATGAAGACACTTTACCCCCTGATAAACAAAGCAACATTTTTTATTTAAATTCATCACTGACATTTTCATTTACAAAAGCCTTTTCTTAACTTGAAAAGAAATTGTCCCATCAGTCTGATCTAGTCAGAACCTTAACCGTTAAAAGCCTAACCATCCTAATTGTTTTCTTTAATGATTTTGCACTCACGGCTTGACCATTATTTTGAACCCTTTTCTGATTATTCTCGGATAATTCTATTCTAGATGAAGTTTTTCAAGTGCCAATTTTTCTGCCTTTAACTAAGATTCTTTTTCCATTTATAACTTTTGTTCTTTTTCTAATTTTTGCTCTTTTCCTAACCTTTCAGATATGATAATCTTTAAATAATCTTTTACATCTTCATCATTGTAATTATTATAGTTTAAAATTATTTCTTTCAAAGTTACTTTCTACATAGTTTCGTATGCAGATTTACCTAAATCTTGTGCTAAGGCAGATTAAGTATGCCTTTTTATATTTATTTAAGAAAGACATTTTCCAAGATATGCCTAATGCTAAACTGCCTTACAGTAATTCAAATATAAATTAGATAAAATAATTGAAAGAAATATATAATATGATTTTTTTTAAAAAATAACAATATACTTAATTTATGTATCAAAGGTAAAACGAAAAAAAAATCTAAATTATGTATTGCCAAGTATTGTTTTTCTCCTTAATAACAAAAAAAGAGGTTCAGTTTATCTTTTTAATACCAATAGACGTATATTGTACATTAGAGATAGATTCATTAGTCTAATCACTATAGAATTTTCAATGATATATCTAAAAATAAATTATAGCATGCCTAAATCTCATAAAGAATAAGTAAAAATTATTGCACTCTTACTCTCATAAAGAACAAGTAAAATTATTGCATTCTTACTCTCATAAAGAGCAAGTAAACATTATTGCCTTCTTTATCTGATAAAGAACAAAAAAAGTTAAACCTTTAAACATAACATCGAAAATCAAATAAAAATTGATACATTCAAAATTACCACGTGAAAACATCTCCAACTAGCAATAAATATGCTAAAAAAGAATTAAAATAATCGACCTAAACAAAGCATGTAGCAATTTATTGACAGAAAAAAACACAAAAAATTTTTCGGCAGCAGCTCAAGACAGATTACAACCAGATGTTATCTGATTTTAAATTCGTTTTCATTAAAATAATCACCTTATTATTTATATAAAAATGTATACACTCAAAGTATTAAATTAAAATTTAGTGTTCAATATAATGAAGTTAAATTTTAGCAAAAAAAATCAACACAGTAGGGATAAAAATATTTTTAAATCAAATCAAAATTAAACAATAACAGATAAAAGTATTTCAATATATATTTTTTTCTCCTTCTTTAACATCTAAAATAACCAATTTTTTTCTATTGAAGACTAGAGAGTATTACAATTAACCATTCGGAACATGAATTGTAGAAAAGTTTAAAGTACTTACATGTATTGGATATAGCAAAATTATTTCACTTTTTTACTATATTTCACCGATTAGGTAGTAAAGTTGGTATGCATTCAAAGATGAATTATCATTAAAATTACACACAGGAAGCATGAACACCATATCCGGGCGACACTCAGAATCATGAAGCTTCGATTCGAAGTAAGGAAATCCTTGGGGGTTTTCTTTTCCTTTCACTGGAATTAGGCCAACGGGTTAATCGCCCTTAAATTTCGTAGAAACAGAATCTGAAGACTCCATTCTGGTAATGATGGTTACTCTTCTTTTACCACCGGTCACTTATTCCGTGATTTATTCCGTCTCTGCTCACATCCCACCACTTCCACCAATATAACAAGTTGGGTTTCTTTCATGTCAGCTGTAGAGACAGTGATCACATCCAGTTTTAGTCCCAAAAATTTATTAACATGTAAAGACGGAACAAAGCACACGTAGAAAACAAAAATATGAAAAGCGCACAATACTATTCCATCATCTATCAATTTTGTCAGTCTTACACCCAGACATATCTCAACTTTTTGGCTTCATCGGTCCTCCATTTCGACTCTGTTTCCAACTGACATTCTCCTTCTTCGTTTATCAGTCCCCGAACGTCTGGTGTTTCCCCCCTCGGAATAAGCCGCTTCAAATTCCCCCTTCGTCTTGCAATCCATCTATTATCGAATATCTGGTTGATTTCTCTCTTCACTTAACCCTTTTCCCTCTGCATTCTTGTGTATCTCCACAAAAAGGGTTGCTATGTGACTTTAGCAGGTAACTGAATTTGGCAGACCTTACATATGTCTTAAATAAAACTTATTTTGATATGCCTATTCTGAAATGAAAAAAAAAAGTCTTCACACGAATCTGTAAAGTATGCCACCTTTATGAATTTAGAACTTGAATGAATGGGACCACAAATTGTATCCGACATGTGCTGCAATACTATGCTAACTGCAAATGACCTGCATTGCAGTCTTATTTGTAGAAAAGGGATATTCTTCCCTCTGTATCTTTAAAAAATTTTTAAAACTAAATTAATGAATAGAGTCAGATGAAACACAGGAGAAATAAGAATGAAATTTAAAAGAGAATCATCAGAGTAAGAAATAATTCTCAAAGTAGAAATATTAAGTAAATTAAGATTATTAAATAAACAATATATTTAATTTCAGGAGACTAAAAAGAATCGTCATTAATCGAAATAAATTTTGAGCAATATCATTTACATTAATCACAGACATCTGGCGTTTGTAGTGCAATTTTTCTTCTCTTAAATCAGCTTTACTATAACTCAAGAGATTGGTTTGTCGAATAAAATGAAATGTATGAATAGAGTCTTAGAATAAACAAATCGTGAAATTAAAAATCTATATATACTTCTTTCCAGCGCTTTCTCTCGGTCCTGGATCTCTGCAGCACGCTTAAAGTGCCTAGTTTTTAATTAACGCCTGCCAATAATCACATTAGTCTAGATTTTTTAAGCTGCTACATTTGGATTTTTCGATTAGTAGAGAAGTTCAGCTTTTTTTTTATTATTATTATTTAAATCGCTCCGAAGTTATTCGAAACCGAAAAATATTATCAATATTTTTGAAAACTTTACCTTAATTCCTTAAATATTTAAATTTGAAATTCCAAGTTTTGAACTTCTGTAAAAAAACTCCGTTTTTTTTTTTTTTTTTTTTACTTAGACGTAACTGACGAGATAGAGATATGACGTAACTGTTGCCGTGTGTTTACAACTTGGTTAGCTGACGAATTGACCATGTTTTCTTGTTTCGCACTTCTGTTTGTTGAATTTGTCTTTTATTTAATGTAATTGCATTTGACTATCAAAATGAGTTTTAAGATATAATTACTGTATTGTTCCGAAATGAACCAGTACGACAATACCTACCCTAACGAAAATATTTGTGCTTATGCCTAAAGATGCTGGAATTCGAAAACTGTTATGCCAGGCTATGAAGCGAGATGCAAAACTAAACTCTGATTTTTATACTACAGCTCCAAGATACGTTTGCGAGGATCCTTTTGATGTAAGCTGAAACTTAATTTATTTCTGTTTGGTTAAACCGGTACCGATCCCATCACCTACGTTGTTTTTGTGGACATTTTGAACAACGTTTATAAATAAAATGTTTTAGGATTGATCGACTTTAAAGATTATTTTCGAACGTTTAGTTCTAAAATTTAAAATTATAGATATAAAGTTCTTAAAATTATTGGAAAGACTCATTAGAATGTTACTAGTTACAATAATCAAATAAAAACTTAACATCAAAAATAAAATAATCCTCTTTTTTTATTTTCCTTTTTCTGTATATGATAATTATTTTCTGAATGCTATAAATTATACTAAACATTAAACAATAGATTTATTGAAAATACTCTACTTATCATTTGTAGTTGTTACCAAAAATATTATTGAATGTGTGTAAATATCTTCACTTTAAAAAAACACTGAAATACAGAACAATTTTATAGTTTATTTTAAATAAGTACGACATTATTATTTTTTTAAATAAAAAAAATTCCATTTAGTGATATGGGATTATTTTAATGAAAACACAAAGAAGTTCTTAGAATCATAGTTGTTCACAGTTGAGAATATTAAACTTATTAAAACACGTAAAAATATTAAAGTAAAATATTTACCTTCATTTAGCATATCTAACTGCGAAGAGAATTTTAAATTAATAAGTCACATTAAACAGGAATTTTGAAATCAGCTGTTCGTTATTTATTTTTAAAAAATGGAATACGAACAAGAACAATAGTTATTTCGTTTATTGTATTATTGTTTTTCTTTTATTGTAACCCAACCTTATTGTTAATATCTATAAGTCTGAAGATCGTTAGTCAATCTATATATTTTTTACCAACATGAAATATTATAAGATAAGGAAATTGAAAAGTTTTGCGTTTAAAGGAAGAAATATAAGAAACTCAGCCTTTTGTTGATATAAACTCAAAACTACAGTTTGGCCATTAAAATAATAATTTTGAGCAAATCTATTTAACCACAGGGAAAAAAATAAATATATAAAAACATATTTTACATTCATACATTTAAAGAAATCCAAATTAAAGCAAGCTATTCAAAAAATTCAAAATAATAAAACAAACACACCTATTTCAGAAAATACAAAACTTAAAAACAATAAAATCAAACTAAAAGAGTATGTTAAATCAATAAGAAAATAACATCTATTCTGGGCTAACTAAAAGCATGCTCACCTTGTCACGACAAAAATAACATCACAATTACTTCATCCAACCTCAGTGCGTTTCGGAGATACAACCTATTGCATCATTTTTTGAGTATTTTATTTCATTATATTTAAATTTTAAAAAAATAATTTTTTCTTGAAAAATTCGAATATTTAGCTCATTTTTTATCTAAAAATATAGCATTTAATAGTTTCCGAAAAATGTTGATCTTCTCTATTCTACAAATAATATTTTTTTCTCATGTATCATTAAAAATTGTTTGTGATTTCTCTAATACGCCATCAAAAGTAATAATGTTTTCAAAAAACATAGATACCGTTGTGTTTTCTGCTACTGGAGATAAAAGCAAATTAATTGGTATAATGTAAATGTAATTAATTTTCCGCTACCATCTGGAATTGTAAGATAATATATTCCAAAGTTGACCGTAGCAGCATCTGTCAGTATGATCTATTTCCCAGAACACACTACCATCAACTGCGGAATATACTATCTTAAAATTCCAGATGGCAGTAAAAAATTATGTCTGTCATGTTAACCTGTTTTGTTGTAATTAAATTTGTCAAAAATATATTAAATGTGCAATTCATTTAAAAAACCACCCCTAGTAGTGAAATTTTGAGCATTTTTTTTTATTTACTCAAACAAATTCCCATCTCTTCATGATGCCATATATAAAATTTCATTACTTTCTGAGAAATAGTTTTGCCTGTTGACAACTTTAAAGTATGGTCTTTTTATTATGGAAGCCCTGCATATACATATCAATATTTCTACTTTATCCTTAGTCAATTTTTATTTTCTTTTGACTTATTCGCTTACTTACATTTGGAGTGCTTGATTTTTCTTATAACATTTGATCATCTGATGTAGCTGATTATAAATAGTATTGCACTGTTTAAAGCATGCATTGATAAGAGCAGAGATAAATGAGTTTTCAGGAATTGTTGACACACTTTCCCCCAGTTTCGTTTCCATTGAAGAAGGGGGATTTTGTTCTCTGCGCAGTCAAGAAACCTCTCCCACTCTCCCACTCAGCAAGGTATTTTCGTCGCGAAGAATTTAGATCATTTGAAACATATCTGCTGCTCTAATGGCCGGTTTTAAATTATCGGCATTTCTGTGGAGCATTCTTTGCCACATCCAACCTACATCATCAAATGGTAAGGAATTTAATATTGCTTAATCTTATCATATATACTATCATATTATTTACACAAAAAAACAATGATATTCTTGTTTTAAATTTTTGAATAAAAAATTATAATGCATCAGTAATAAATTCAGCGAAAGCGCTTTCCTATTTTGAATAATAAGAAATAAATAATTGATATACACATCAACGAAGCTTTCTATAATTGCTATGTATAATGCTATTTCCGTATGACTCCATTTTAACTTGAAAACAACAATAATATATTGTGCATTGACATCAAACTAAAAAAAATTAAAAACCTATTAAATTACAATGAAAATAAATATATTAATTGAGTTACAATTCCTTATTATTACATGTAATATCATTTTTCAACTTATTTTGGTATGCAACTTTTATTTAACTGAATCCTATTGTTTCTAGAATACACTTTTGTAACTGTTTTTTAAAGGCAAAAGTAACATTAATGAATTAATGCGGTAGTTCATATCTTTTCTTCATTTGGATATTGCTTAATTCCGATATCAACGATGAAGATGAAGATCTCGATTAAATAACGATGTTTTGTTTTCAAAAAGAGAACAATAGCTGTAAAAATTGAAAATAAAACTTTGCACTATCTAACTCAAATACCAATGAAAATTTAAGTATTTTTAAACTAAAATTAAATGCACTTATTATCAAAATTAAGCATTTAAATGCTCTTATTATTAAATTAATCCTCCTGAAAAATATTCATGACAGAAACTCTAAATAATTATTTCTTATTCAAGTACGATTTTTTTTGTAATCTCACCAAAGATCCAAAATAGATTTGTTAGACAAGTAATAAATATTCTTATCATTCAATAATTATAATGCATTTATGTACATATTTTTTTCTCAACACATTAATTTTACAGAGTAAAGAAGTTTTCTATAAGATTATGCATTTAGATCAAGTAGAATTCAAATATACGATTTTATTTCGAAAGGAAGAGTTTCAATTAATCCATATCTAAAGAAGGAGAATTTTTTTTTTCAATTATGGTAATATTTCCCGTAGCGTAAAACATTTAA
>JAOUZG010018375.1:0-20572 GCA_026289955.1 Argiope argentata | reverse complement strand
AAAAATTAGTCTGCTTAAAAACTGGAAATATTTTGCCAAATATATAATTTTGAAATCAAAATCGTAAATAAAAGAAGTGGTGATAGCTTGTAATTGAACTAGAAGTAAAATAATATTCACAATGTCTTTTAAATTTGAATGAGTTTTGAGGAATGAATTATTGAATAATAGAAGTTACACTGCAATTTAATTTCTTTACTTTCAATGTCTCAAGGTTTTATATTTTATACTAAGTATTTGTTTTGCTGCCCTTTCTCTGAAAAAAGAAATTATTTTATTTTATTTTTTCAAAAATAATAAATTGTCCTTAATAAATTCCAAATTCATTATTTATAATTGTAATTAAGACTAAGGTGTCTGGATAGATCAATATTATATATATAGCTTTTTTAAACTTTCATTTTCAATTTTCCTAGTTGGCAAACTAATTTTTGGAGCTCTATCGATTTTCATATGAAAAAAAAAAATCCATGTTTTTTTAAATATCAATGCATACATGATCTGATTGTATCATGATTGTTTAAAACTGGTTTTTGACTTAAATAAAGACAATTCTTAAGTATTCTGCGATTGAATAATCTGGAAATCTAGTTGTAGTTGTTTGTGATAAATTGTAAACTGTGAAAACCTTCTACATTTTTTTAATAACCATAGAAGCGAAAATTTAATGCCTCAAAAATGATAATACGCCATTTTTTTGCCTACGCCATTTGAGGCTTCAATAAGCTCAAACCAAAACAATATTCTGTTCTCTCATAATAATAAGATTTTGACTATTATTAATTGTTATGGAAATCAAGAAATCAAGATATACAAACCTTTATAATATTTTTTTTTTCTATTTTTCATATTATTTGAAATGTTTTACTTCTTTTGATAAGTAAGAAAAAAACAGTCAATGCCTATATGTTTATATATTTTTAAATTCCGTGTAATAGACGGAAACTAACTAACGAATAATTCAACTAACTAAAACATCAATGAACCAGAAAAAAAAGTATACACTGGGATTAATAGTTGAATCGCATTTTCAGTTATAAACTGATGCCCCATAAGAGGAGATGGTAGCAGGATAGACAAGAATTTTTAGGAAAGCAACGAATCGTAACGTAATCAAATTTTAGAAATGTGAAGGATTATTTAATCGCCTATGAACGGTTTTCGAAACGAGAGACCAAGCAATACTGCTTATATAATATTTTTGAGAATTATAACACCAATTTTTCTTCTATGGATATTTTTACGCATATTTCTGAATTACTTTGTTTTAAAAACAAATATTATATAGCCCGAAGAAACTGATATCAAAATCTGTTATCGCAACAAAAAGCAAATAAGGTCCATGAATTAATTTTAAATAATCACATGAATCCAAAATGCATGTAAATGAAATGAAACTTGTTTCTTGAGGTTTTAAGATTATGCTACAATATCCCCAACAGTAAATTCATGATGCATTAAACAATATTTCAAATAATCTCTTTGAATTTTATAAACTTGTTATATATTAGTATGAGAAAAATCAAATTAAGCACAAAAGTGTGAACATAAAAAAATGTAAATGAAAATTTTCAAATTATTATATTGCAGAAAACTGCATAATATCATAAGGAAGAAATTAAATAAATAATTGGCCCATAAAGTGACAAAAATATATTTAAAAAATATTGATTTTAATATTTTATATGCTTATTTTATTTTTAATTGATAAATAATCAACTACTTAAGAATAATAAATATTTTATCATAATTGATTTGCTGTTCTCTTGCATTATCAATGCCAAAAAAAAACATTAACACATAAATAAATCTTATATTAGGAAACTAAATTAATTCTATAGATGTTTATCTAATTAGGTATAAGGTCGTAAAAATCAAAATGAGCTCATAAAAGTAAACCAAAAAATTCAAATCTTTGTATCCTACAAAATTGTGGAATTGAGCGAAATACAATGAATAACGATTAATATTAATAATTAAATTGATTAATATCTCCCATTTGTAACTTTAAAAAGGAGCAAATAGACTTTTTTTCTTTTGTAATTTTAAAGTTCTCATCTATATTTATTTGATCCATAGTTGATAAATAAGCAACTTCTTAAAAATAGTAAATGTTTTATGGAAAATCGGTATATTATTCCGGTTGCACAATCAATACCAAATGAAACAGTAACACATAACTAAAACTTATTATTCTTGTAAATTTATGAACCAAAAGCACTATCCAGGCAAGTAAAACCTTTATTATAAATTTAACGGGGGATAACCCCTTTTCTTTCTTACGAATTCACACAGCCCGAGAGATCCCCCCTCTCTAAAGTTTTGTTTACAGTGCTCACCGTGATCTCGCTTCAAAACTTTTATTACATTTTATTGATAAAGTTTTTTAGTTATTCTGAAATTACTTAATACGTAACAATAGCAAGAAGAAAACTATTTGGAAAAAGAAAATCTCACTCAAATCGATTTTCTACTGTGAGTCAAACATAGAAATGTGCTGACAGAGAAAAATTGAATGTAAGTGCATCCAAAAGAAAATTGGAATGTGCTGATTTATTTTCTGATAAGGAAGTTCATAACAATATTAGTTATCCTGAGGTTACCACCTGCAACAGATACTATCTCCAGAGCCTAATTCCAACGACCTGTGAATCTCCAGCCGGGCTACGCGTTACTCCACTTTACCCCTCTTGCAGTTTCTTGGGGTCCTTTGATACCTGGACAAAGCGTGAGATGTGAAAAGATGAGCACAGTCTCCGGAATTCAGTCTTTGGCCTTGAATTTCATAGCAGATACTTTTCATTTCCTTTCTTTCTTTCTTTTTTCACATATATATGAGAGTGGTGTCCTTTCTGATTGTATTATTTTATTTTAATTCAAAATTGTGTATTGTTATATATGGCTAGTCCAAGCAGCTGCCAAACTATGTAAAATATTTTCTACATCATTAATTTTGACTGTGATTATCTATTTTGATTCTAGTCTAAGTGTTATGAAAAAATTTCAATAATAGATTGAAGAAAAGTATTTTCACAAAAAGTTATACTTATATAGTATTTTTTTTTTCAAAATTATGTTGAATAATAAACAAAGTACGTTTTCATAAATTGTGGGACATGGCTAAGTCAGCCAGTCATTAATGTCATATTTAGAAGTTTTAAGCGTTCATTTGAAACATAGATATCGAATTACTGATTCGAGTTGAAGACTGTTTCGATGCTTTTCTTTACTGTTCGAAATATACAAAATATATTTGGGAAATTCCATCAACAAGTAAAATTTCGTAATCTATTGTTGCTATTAAATTAATGCATTTGGCTCATTCAAACGTCGCAATTTAAGGATGTTTCGAGAACTTTTACAGTTATTAAAACTCGAAATAGACACTTTTTAATCCATTGTAAATATTCATTATTTACAAATAAATTTAGAAACACAAATTAAAAGTTATATTACTTTCTCATTCTTTCTAAATTATAAAATCAGAGTTGAATGATTAAAGATATTGAAAGAATGGTTTTTATGTACATTAAAAATACATATTTTATAATGATATCGATTAGCTTATTTTTAAAACGCCGATTAGTTTGTTTATATTCCTAAGTCTTTTTATTGTTTAATTATGTCCCTGTCCAGTACACTTTGTTTCGTTTTAGAATGTTTTTTTTAATATTATAATAAATTAAAAAATATCATTTAAATGTTACATTAATTTCTTATTTCTCTTAAATTATAAAATCCTTTAAAATCAAGTATCATAGTTGAATTATTATAGATCTTGAAACCGCATATATTTTGTATCGATTAGTTTATTTTTCAAAGGTCAGTTATTTTGTATATCTTCATAAGGCTCTTTATCGTTTAATTATGTCCCTCTCTAGTACCAATTGTTTCCTGTTAAAGGATTTCTTTGTTTATATTATTGTAATCAGAAACGTACTGGCAGTCCCCTTAACTCTATAAATCAATTAATAAGCCTTCATTTACAGAATATCTACGACATAGAAGAAAAGAGAGTTTGTGTCAAATAAATTACTCGTTAAAGCTAGTTATTATATTTTGAAAAAGTTATATTTGGTGGTTGCTTATTAAATTAGGTTACAAAATATTTTTTTAAAAAATACTACCTTTAAGTCCATTTTCAATTTAATTTTAAATGCATTTTCATAACTTAATTATTCATCCCCGCTTATAATAGTGTGCTCCATCCTATAACGTCATGGCATTGGGGGTAAATAAAAGCTGGTACGTAACGTAAATACAATCATCTTTACTAGTAGATCTTGAAATAAATAAATTAGTCTATATTTTAAAATCTTGTTCTTAATTCTAAAAAGCTGATTGCTTCATCCCATTAGCCATCGAGCACGTTCTTTGTAGACCGGTTTAGAGTCTAGAAGTGTTTCATGCGTTGTAGTTAGAACATAAACAATTTTCTGTAGTTATGCCTTCTGTTTAATGTTTTATTTTTAAATAGTTTTGATTAACTTATTTGCTAAATAATAAAAATGTTAATTTGAATTCATAACTATAAGTAAGTAAATTCTAACATAAAATTTAAAGTTAAATAATTACTAATTTGTATTTAATTTTCGTTAAAAACTGAAAATTGAAATATATTTCCTTACGCAGCATCTTTTGATATTTCTTATTGTTGATTCGTATTCACTAAGCTAAAAATAATATCAAAATTAATAAAACTGTAGTTATTGAGCACGATAGCTATATTTTAAATAAGATGGTAAAATAATATCATAGATTTTTAACCATCGCCAGTTATTCTTCATATTTAGTTCTTTTTTAAAAAAATTTCTGCATGGTAAATTGGAGAATATTTGATTCTTTCTTCTTCTACTTTTGGTCTGAGAGGAAGACAGACATTTCCTCTAAGTCCAAAGTATGATTTCTTTTTTTATAATTCGTGGTCTATAGTCTCGTTTAAAATCTTATCAAAATTTTTATAACTATTACATGCAAAATTAAATAAATTAGTAATACAGACTCAAAAAATTAGACGTTTATGATTTTATTTTTATTAAGAAAAGTCATGATACAACAGCTAATTACACTGGATTGTACTTTCGTTTACAGTAAAATCACATAAAATTGAACTTTATGATCACGGAATCGTTTAACACAAATAATTGAAAAGAGGAACACCATTTTTTTCTCTATTGTATCATGGGAATTTTTACATAGCAGTAGTTTAAAATTGTATCACAATTACATTTGAAATTAGAGAAGGCGCTAATTTTATACTTGATAAGACACAAAAAAAAACATGCAAACACTCATCTGAAAATAACACATACATATCAATTCGAAATTAAAGAGACACAAATTAGAATATTATTTCTTATAATTCGTATAAATGCCTGAGAATTAACTTTTATTTGAAAATTCCTAGTTAATATTTACATAAAAACTGGAAATTAGTTATATTTGGCATTGCTTTTGGTGTGTATACTGTTTTTGCATTTGGGTTTACATTTCACACACATACAACAGACAATTGAAAACTAGAAACAATATCTCATTTTCCATGCTTAAAAAAATATTTATTTGTTCCACAAGGTTCACACAAATCTGAGAGATTCAAAATCTTTTCAAAAAATTCGGGTTAATGATCAAATTAAAACATTATTGCAATTAAATTTTACACTCGACTTGTTAAAGGCACTAATTTAAACCTGATTTTATATTCACACGTACACAACCATCACTAAAATACTGGCACAAATCACATAGAATTTGATGATGCATGAAAAAAAAAATATTTTTCATTTCTCAAAGCATTTACAAATATAACAAAATTCTATGTATTTTCAAAAACTACTTATTAGACTCGGTCTAAATGAATTAATTTTTTCATCACATTCAGGATTTTTATCTAAACATAGTAACACCTCCAACTTTGCCATTTCTTCTTGTTGTACAATATCCAGAATATCTAGGTACACATCTGCACGTCCTCTCATCGATACTCTATTGGTCGAAGATTCTTATGAGACAGGATTGTTTCTTTCTTGTTGTTTCCGTTGGAGATGCCCATCGATACCAATATTTTCCACATCTACTTTTTGTCTCTAAATTGCATGCCCAACACTTCTCCAGCATCTGATTTTCATTATCGAAATGTATGCGGGCTTTGTTCAATTGCTATTCATTCGTTTCTGCCATCAATCGATGCCCTTTGATGCTGGAGAAGTATCGAGCCTGTAATTTAGCGACAACGAATCGAATGTGAGGTCTGGTCTCTATGCCGAGAGCAAGCGATGACTTCAGATGGGAATTCCAGCTCGCATTTTGACGCCCGAGACAGCGTCTGACGGAACTTCAATTTCTTCCACGATGACAGCTCGTCTACCATGAACTCTTGTATCCTGTCAATGCTTGGTTCTTGAAAATCGTGGTTCCACCTGTAAAAAAATGTATATTTGTAATGATCTACAACATAAAAAACAGGGTAGTTTCATGTATTCTATTAACAATGTTTTAAAGTGTATTATTGCTAGCGTCTGTAGAAATAGTTGTTTAGAGATAAAAATATAAAACCTTATTCTTTTCTCTTACAAGCAAGCACTTTTAAAAATTAGAAAATAACTTTTCTTATTTAGAACTAATCGTCTTCGTCATCCAGCTGTTTAACCTGAGATATTAATTTTGTTTAATTTTCAGATATATCATTTAAATATGACTTCATGTATCGGTGCCTTGGCTTAGAGGTAAAGCTTCTTAAACGTGATCTGGGCGTACCAGGTTCACATTCCGGATCGGGTAGGGTTGTTCTTTTGGGTTCTATATGTAAGATGTGGAAAAGTACATCCCCCCCCTGTAAAAAGGGGCTGTGCAAACGAATGTGATGAGTGAGTAGCAAAAGTTGTACACTCGGCCCGATCTAGCACTTCTACAAATCAAGAGAAGCTGATTAGGCTGACTACCTCAGTAGGCTTGTCCATGGCAAGTACCATAAGTAGCTAAAACAACAAAGCTTCTTGTTCATTATTTCTTCAATTTGCCGATATTATAGCGATGTTATTTTAATCCTCTCTCACATGCTCTGTAATTAATGTTCATAAACTCTCGAATAGATACAAATCCCATGACATCGTATCACTATTAAAAGCAAATGTCGAATTTATCCATCGTCCAATTTCGCCCATTTATAGATTCAGTTTTTCATTTGTTTCTTAAATTACTCAGAAATTATACAGGATCTCTATTTTTTAGCTTTGACAATGAGAGAAAATCATGCGATTAGATATTTAGATATTTTATTGAAACTAATGAAAATACTTTGAATTTCATAAGATGACAATTCAATTTTTGCTAGAAAGGCGAATAAAAGGTTTTTTAAAATCACCAAAATATTGAAAAAAAACTAACTTGGCTATTAAATTGATATAATTAAAAACATTTTATTAGATTTTTTAAGAAAATTTCATTTTTGTGCTCTAATAGTTCAGTAAATTATCGCAGAAAAACACTGGGGCTTTGCTTAATTAAGTTTTAGTTAAAATTTCAAATAAAATCCGGCGATTTGAGCATTTTTACTCTCCAAAATATGTACATCAAATTTTGAAGCTGTTAGTCAAGTAGTATAACAGTTAGAACTTTATTAGTTATCATACTAAGATAGTTTTTTAAGGATTAACATCAAAATAATATCCCCATTTAGTTCTTAATAGATCATTATAATCATCTAACGTTTGCATAAAATATGATTGTTTTATATGTAGTTACCTTCATAGGAACGTGATCAACTTGAAACTATATAAATATTTTAAATTTTTAAAACCAATGCAATAAAATTTAAATTTAGGGAAAATACGTTTTTCATTATTTAGATTATTCATTATTTGGTTAACATCATATTTTGATGCTATACAAATGAAATATTTAATGAAACAATGGAAACAATTTAAATTTAAGGATAACCGTGTAATCTTTGGTGGAAAAAAATATTTTTTTTAAATTACCAAAAATACAAAAAAGATCACGACTATTAATAAGTAACATTAAAAGTCATTTTCACTATATTTCTTGAAGTAAAATTCTTTTTTAGTGTTCTAATCATTTCGTAAGTCATGATAGAAAAAACTTCGTTTAATTTCAATCAAATCGTGACGAGGTTCATATTCATATCCTAAAAGATACATATGCCAAGTTTTGCATCTGTTGACCAAACGGTCTGATGGTTGGACCATTATTAGATATTTTTTTCAGTGACTTCAAAATTATATCACCATGTAACTTTTCATTTTATTATATAATTTATCATTAAAATCGTCTAAAGATTGTATAGAATATAATAGTCAGTTTTACATCCAAGTAAGTAACTTTTAAACCTATATAGATACAAGATAAATTCGAAACTTAAATTTTTATAAGTATTAGAACTTTAATAAGTATTATTACCTAAATTTTTTAATTATTTTTATGACATTCTAGTTTAGGGGGGGGAGTCAGTTTTCATTCTTTACTTTATTAGTTATTTGATTATCATCCTATTTTGGATCTACACAAATTACTTCTCACTTTATTGCAGGCTCACCAGTTTTAAATTAGCCAAGTTCTACTGCATGATAAGAAATGTAATACTTTGCTACTATTTTTAAGCAAATAATTTAAATAATAATTCTTACTTGATTCCATTGCACAAAGAGATCAATTGTATATCTTTAGGAAGAGAGTTTCCTGCTGGCCAACGAAAATTATCAAAGACAGGGATAATGTTGCAACCATTCTTCAAAGCTTCTACGATTTCCTACAAAAAGTAATAAGTAAAACGTTTTACTACATAAAACAATCATATATAAATTCGAAATTACTATATCCTTATTAAAAAATGAGGACTTATATGCATCAAAAAGTATCGAAATCTAGCAAAAATTGCATATATTCATCAATGTGAATGTTTGACATACCCTCATTATTAAAAAATATGACCTCATAAATTTAACATATTGAAGGGGGGCGGCAACCAGAGAAAATGTTATTCAACATATTAATTAGCATTAAACTTAAATTTAAGGTCTGTACATAATTTTTAATCAAATATTCATTGGGAAAAAATGTTTTACTTAAAAAAATATTGAATGTACTCTACTAACTGATTTTTATATTCTCATTTACGTTGTATGGAGAAAGTATTTTAATCGTCGAAACAATTGACCTAAATATTTTCAAGAAACCTTAATTTTTTAGACTTTTCTGAGTTTGAAAAACACATTTTTGGAAAATGTCCTCTTGTCTGGCTGAGTCAAAGATAATTTAAAGTTGCCTTGAGCCAGAAAAATGAAATTTGGTTGTTCGATCTTTACACCAGATTTTTAGTTTTCTATCAAATTTTGTGTAAAATCCGAAAGGAACTCAGTCCAGCTCTTTGATTACCAGTTAACACTACAACTACGCAATGAAGAAAACTAGATAGATAAAACTTAGCACATATATGTAATATTTACAGTGTAGATACCAATCCAATTTTTAGCCATAGGATAACCGTCTATTGGTCTGAACTTTCATTAGCATGTGAACGCGATAATTCAGAAACGCATTGACTTATATGTATATCAAATTTCATATGATATTTTGTGATTATAAAAGAAATTTTAAGTTGAATTTTCATTCTAATTGGTTGGTAAAGCATATCTAAAACAAAAATTTATTTTTGTATACTATGAATCGCATGTCAGGGTTCCATCACCAAAAATATTGCCAAGAATGGCAAGATAGATACAATACAAAAGCTAAATTCAAGGCTAAATGAAAATTAATTCTTAATTCGTGTACGCCAGTGCCATCCAAGCGGTTGTCTAAGATAATAACTTCATTAAAGAGTACTCAAGACAGTTTTGGGGAGACTACTATTGCTAATTGTTGCTATTTTTGAGCAACAAGGATACATTTTACATGAAACTTTTTGAAAATTATAGCTGAAATTTCCATAGATTTACCGTGCTCATAAGATTAGCTTAATAAATTTCCAAGCAATAAAAAGCTTTCTAAAATATATAGTCGAAGATGATAAAAATATACGCCAGAAATTAATGTATTCATGAATAAGCTGGCATGTTTATTTCGGTTCCTTACAAAATAAATACTACAAGAATGCATGTTTTGATTTTGACTTCCCGATCATGTCCAATAAAATTAAAAGATGTTAATTGTTTCAATCAACTTCCTCTCTCCTTTCCTTCTTGCAAAGATTTGCATTAAATCTTGCATCAACCAAATATCTCAATTACTAAGAAGTTAATTACCTAACGAAGTTAAATGTTTTCTTTAGAAAGCTTTCATCTGTGACTGATTTGAGCATTTTTTTCTGACTTGCTACAATCAATCAGCAATAATAGCAATTGCCATTTTAAATTTGCTCTATAATTGTCTGTTCATACTTCATACTTCCATCCAGATAGCATATTCATGCGACTTCGTCCCCCATTCCTATGCCTATGTGCTATTATAAAAAATATATAAAGCTGAACTTACCTTATGAACCCAATCTTCACATTTCTCATCATTGAGACATCGATCTAAAGCGTCGTGGGTCAAAACCAATATGAAATTCTTCGCTCTGCTGATGCTGTCCAGAATATGGAGGTCGAATCTTCCGTTTTTAAGAATGTCAACGTCCAAATACACAGAAAAACCTCGTGCCTTGAGATAAGTATTCAGTAAACTAAAAGTAAAAGAGGTTGTTTTATAAACATTTGGCATATAAAATACTAATGTATGTAATACAGAAATCGCTGTTATTACTTATTATTGAATGACAACAGTCAAATTTAAATACACTATAGTATGAATTTCAGATTTTCATTCAAAATTTTTACAGCTGTATTGAATTCTTCGTTTCGCTAAGGTAATCCAAGAAGTTCAAATTATTACTAGAAACATATAAAATATTTACCTTGCCATCATTTAAAAAGATATTAATGAAATCGCAAAATGATCTTGAAACAGAGAGTTTGATCGAGAGCAGGAATATGCTCAGGTAATTCGTGTCAAATAGGCTTATGCAATTAGGAGGTCAAATTATTACTAAACAATATAGACGGTGTTTGTCTTATCATCAAAAGAAAGATATTACAGAAATCAAAAAATAAACTTCAAACAGGTAGCTTAATCGAGAGCACAAATAGGCTTGGGCAATTGATGGAGGTCTAAATATTACTAAACATTCTGAAAGGTTTTTGTCTTAACATCGTACGTTATATATTAAAGATATCAAGAAATTTCAAACAAAAACTTAATTTAGGGGGGGGGGTAAGCTTAATCGCCTCCAGATGGATAATCGCCATTATTTGCTTATAGAAATGACTGTTTATATCTTTAAAACTTTGTCAAGAATTTAAAAAATTATCTTTTTAATGATTCAATTTTTTCATTAATTTTAATAATATTTTTATTTCACTTTGATACACAATTACTTCTATGTAATGGTGAATTAAACTTTTTTATTTAAAACATTTAATTACTTGCTTTTGCCATTTATTATCCCCTCTAGAAGTAATATTTTATTTCCTATTTCAATTTGCAACATATAAATTTTTCAGTTCATAGTAAACTGATGCTACTGAATTCATGTTTTTCAATATTTCAAATACCAAGGAGAATTTTTTTTTCAAATTTAAGTACATTCTATGTAAATTATCTAACAGGATAAATGGTCAGTAACCTGTTCAACAAAGACGAATACTGTTAAAAATCGACTTAACTGAAAAAGCAGACATCTATAGCTATGAAATTTACAAATTTTAGCATGTACTGGTTATTTACTTATTGGAAAGAATATTTAAAACGCAGAATATCAAGCTGATTTCATATTATATACTTGTCTGGCAAACACGAGATTCTCATTATATGTCTAATATTTTAATCAAATATTAATTACAAAAGACAAATTAAGTTTTGTGATAATTGATGATGTATTTATTTCACTGATGTCACTGGAAAACCTCTGATGCTAAAATGCAGTCCTGTATTGATTTCGTATGTTCTATACAGCATTAACATCTTGATACCATTATATTAATGATGTTAAAAACGAAAAATTTAAAAACATTGTAAATTCTTTCGAATTATGAGTTCCTATATTTCCCCAGAATGATCCCTTTCCCATAGCCTTCAGCGATTAAATATTAACCCTTATAAACAAAATGTAAAATCAATAATTTATAAGCATTAGAATACCTTGCTAAATGGGAACCAGAGGATCTTCTGTAACTGATGAAGGCGTCAAAATTCTGGGTTTCGGAACTATTTCTAGTTTCCGCATGTGCGCTGTTTGACAGATCACTTTCGACTGAAATGAAAAGATATCTATAAATCCATAATACAATAATAATATAATATGAAAAAAAAATGTTAAAGCATTATAAAATCCTTTCAAGTTATTATAATATAAAAATAATTTAATTCCAATGTAAATTTTTGATATTCATTCCATAGAAACGAAGTCGCATATTTTTCAATGAATAACGCATACTTCCCATAAAATTTTCTCATGATACTGCTAAAAAATTCTCATGTACTTCACATGAAAATTTTGCATGATGCTACCGAATCACATGTGATTCATATTGAAAATTTTGCGTAGAACAGTAAACAGGAACGAAAAATTAAATTTTACTCTCTTAAACTAATAAAGGAAATGAATTATATAATCTTGTTAAAAAATTGTGAAATTCTTACAGCACCCAATTTATTTAAAGAGCAACAAGAAAGGAAATATCTGATCATAATGTTATTGACGATAAAGCGCTACATATAAAAAAAATTCATTGATGAAAAGGGTTTTAGATTATAAATCAAGTTTGATATTAATACTAAAAGTTAAGTAATGTCCAATATCAGCAGGTATGAAATTAGAAGAAATATATAATGGGAAGAGAGATAAATATTAAGAAGAAAATAACCATTGCATAAAAGTAAATATTTTTGCAGTGACGATTCTTACCTTTCAAGCATTAATTAAGTGCATTTGGCAATTTATAATTTAAAAAATCTCTTTTGAATTAAATAGTATTGGTTCTTGTGCCAAAAAACTTCAAACTAACCAAACCAACCAACCATTATTCACTCATTGTTCATAACTATCAAACAACGAAAATGCATACTTTAGAATAATGCATTGTTTCTGATGACCATTTTCTGTGGTTTTACGAGTTAATTAAAATGTTTTACCATGAGTGTCTTCTCACATTCATTGTCCTCCAAATCTTGGTATATAACCCAAAATTTTTAGCACAATTTTAACTACTAAAAATAATTTAATACTAGCCAAAGGTTACAAAATGTTTCTTACTTTTGGCCTTGTGAAGGATTTTCGCCCGATGTATACTGTTCGATATACCACACTCCTCTTCCAAGATCTCGGGTGTGAGGTATTTGAGATCCTCGGAGCGCACGCCACTTAGCAACATCCGGTACGTGTACTGGCAGTACTCGGGTCCCAGTCTCTTTAAAAAGTCGTTCAATCCGGATTCGTCTATTGACGAATAGTCTGCAGCAACTTTTAAGTGGTTCAGCAACCTCATAAATCTGAAAAGGATAATGGATTATTATATTTGGAGTTTTAGAATTAATTTATAAAATGCATGCCTTAATCTGGGAGAAAATTTTGAATGATCTTTAAATATATTAGAAAGGTCTTTCTCTCATTAATGTAAAAATAAATTATAAAGGCTTCTTTTTCAGATTTCAGTGAATTTTATATCAGGTTTCTCCTGAATGAGAGAGAGGAAGATAACTATTATTGGAATTTTAAGATCCCAACAAATATTACACAAATAAATTAATTCACTTCTCGACGTAGCATATATAAGAGGCAAGTTATTTACAAATACAAGATAAGACAACGAACGCATGGTAGTTGCAATTAACTTAGAACTATTATCCATTTCTCATGAGCATAATAGAAAGGACTACATGGATATAAATGTATAAGGTCGGAATCGATTTTCCCAATAATTTAATTCGTCAATTTCATGACAAAGCATCGTGTTTCTCTGTGAATCCTACTCCGTAATGAATGCTGCATGGCGAGATTCTAACCTTGATTTGTCTTTTCTTAATTTGTCATTTGTAATATAATATATAAATACTAGCATTTCCGCACCCGGCATTGCTCGGGTAATGGAATTAGCGGAGGATAATAGTGCTCCGTGCACTTAGTTACGAAAATCCCCTATAATAATTACTTATTACCTATAATTTTTTCTAATTTTGGATGGGTTCCTGGACTCCTTATATATACATCCTTGTCCTTAACCGGTCCTTAACGATCCTTTTAAAGTATGGATTTTCTTTATAAACGCAAGCCATCCACATTTTATTGTTATACCTATGTTTAAGCAAGAACTTCTTTGTATACAACATTTTCGGGTTTTTTTTATCTGGTTTAAAATGATTAAGCTGTTAGATGAACTGAATCTGGAGAAAGCTACATAAAATTGGCCGTGTGAAAAACAGTCTTCTCTTAAATCGATCTCTGCTGCTTTTAATTTCTGTCCTTGTGACTTATTAACGGTTATTGCAAAACAAACTTTTACAGGAAACTGCACTCTTCTAAATTCAAAAGGATAGTCCGACGGAATTAGTGGACTGCGGGGTATTAAAACCAACACTCCTCGAGCACATCCAGTAATTATCGTAGTTTCGATTACATACTTATTAAGTCTAGTTACTTGTAGTCTGGTGCCATTGTATAACTTTGATGGACAAAGGTTTCGTAATAGCATTACTGGTGTCCCAACTTTCAGGAGAAGTATGGAAGGTGGAAAACCTGGAATGAATTCATAAGACGCGTAATTTTTGCAGGATTGTTTTCAAAATTGATCAGGGTGTGCCAAAGCAATGCCAAATTATATATAAAAAATTTAGTCTCATTTTTATTTACCAATGAATTAGATTTGTAATGTTGAAGAGGAAAACCCATCAAACGACAAAATAATTTTTAAATGCGCAATTTTCTATTAGATTTTTACAATCTTTCACACGATTTTGAAAAAATTATTGAATTTTATGTAAACAAAAATTTGATTAAGTTATCTTGAAAAGTTTCGGTGTAATTAAATATTAAAGCGAAATTTCGCCTCTTCGTTAAACAAATTCGCTTAATGTTCAGTTTTAAAAATTCGATTTTTTAAATTGTATTGCAGAATACTACATCGTATTGTCTTTCAGGAAACATATTTTCTGTATTTTTCCAGCTAAGCGTCTGTTTTACAGGGCCGTTCAAGAAATAGACCCGTCAAAATTGACCTTTTTAAAAAAAATCGATATTTTTTTTTTTGCGTCGATGCCTCGTAAAAAAAATTATACCTACGTGTTCTGCGATAGAAAGTCCATCCGATTCCACTGCGATATTGAGTATAAGTTGAATGGACGCGTAACGATGGCAATTTAAAAAACTCTGTTTAACGGGACGAAACGGGACGCATAAGCGATCACTTCTCCGGAAGGCCGTGTTTCACTCGGAAAGTAACATTACAGGGTTAAATTTAACTGAAATTAAGGGGTTTTAATTAATTTCTCCCGAACTACTTGATATTTCGAAAAATAAACTATTCTATCTTTTAAGTTGGATCAAACTGGAACTGGTTTGTAAATCTTATTAAAATTGGTTGAGTAGTTTAGGAGTCCATCGCGGACAAACAACGTAACTCGTAATTTATATATATTAAGATAATAAAATATTTACGTTTAACCACTGTTTTCACGTAGACAAAAATCCTACTTTCCCTCTTTTTGGTAAATTCGTCAGTTTTCTAAGACAAAAAAAAAGATTTGATAAATTTAAGCATTTGATTGAAGCTTGATTGTTTATTTTGCCTTTTCTTATTCCTCCATATGAGTAAATTTGGCATCTTGGAAAGTGTCCAAAGGATAAAACTTTTTCAAAAGAAGAAAGATTACTCATAAGGGAATTTATAAATTCTTATATAAATCCATTTTTACTTTTTTGGCGTCAAAGAGAAAATGCAAAATTTTCTTGCACTTTCTTTATTATTTTTAGCATATGTATATACTCTTACTACACAGAAATACTTGCTTTAAATATATCCTTTTTTGTTATAGATTGCTTTTAGTTGTTACATTAAAAAGATTATTATCTTAACTAATTCCTCTTTAAATATTGATCATTTTAGTTTAAAATATTTTAAGTTTTTGTGTAAATTTCCCATATTTAAAGTTTCAAATATACAGAATTTTGTCATAAAACAATAATAAAAAGACACTAAAGTGTTTTTTTTTTCTTTTAGCTTTCGATGCTGTTACAACTTTTATACATTTGATATCATTAGTGTTCATCATTATAACTGGATTAAACTCTTAAGGAATTCTTCTATATTGTGATTATCGGCAACTTTTTTTCTTTTTTAAAAAAACAAGATGCTTATTTTAATTTAATATTATCTGTAATCAGTTTTTAAGAAACAAATATTAAAGAAACTGAAATAACAAAAAAAATAATTGAGGGGTTTCATCAAAATATTGGGCTTCAGTACCTTGTGTATTAAAAAATAGAACTACTGCACTAAAAATTAAAAATAATTTTCTGTTAAGTTGTAAAGAAACAAAACATTTTAAAATTATTTTAAATAATTAATTACAAAATTTATCGGACATTTGACATACAGTCTATCAACTAACTGAAAAAATGAATCATAGACTAATACAAGTGAATTTCAAAACATATAAAAAAACTGAAAATAATGTATTGAAATTAAATTAAGATATGAAGCAAACTTATATTTGGAGGGCATATACATATTTTTGAGCATGTTATTAAAAATTCTGTTGACGATTTTATCATTCCCGCCAGCGATTTCTTTTTTATTTCATGTATGTTTTATTACTTGTTATTGACAACTCTTTTGATTTTTTTTCTGTTCTATTTAGCAATTTTAGACATTTTTAAAGCAATACAGCAAAATATAATTTTAATTTATATAGCAATTATATTGACATAAGAGTAACGCCATTACCTCTTTCTCAGAATGCCATTGTTCATACCAATGCTTTCCATTAGGGAATTCTCATCCATTTGAAGAAGGAGGTCTCCGTCCACTTGACTGTCAATAAATGCCTTCTTATACCAAGAAAAGCCATTCTACAAACAAAAAAATGAAAATAAGTTCGGAAAATGAAATAAGTCAAGTTACTTCAAGTATTCAGAATATGGCATAGGTATTATTCTCCGTCCCGGCAGCATTCGGGTATAACGATGGGCTGCTGCGAAGCAACCCTGCACCCAGCATGGAGGTGCAGGTTAATCAACTTAATTATCGGAAAACTTAATTCAAAGGACCAGATCGGAAAATAAAACGAATTTAAATTCTTAAAAGTTGTCACCGCATCTCCAAGCATAGTAATTAGCAAACTTTTCCATAGTTATTGGGGGAACATAAAATTGTAGACAACGTTAATTAAAAAATGCTGTCAAAAAGAAAAAGGTATAAAACAACTATATACAAAGTAAGCTCTTGGTAACCCAAAAGCAAATAACACATATACAAAATATAATTTCCATGCGTAATATAGACGTAAGAAAACTAATGTCAAAGCAAATAACAATTTCAATCGTGCTCCACGGATTCCAACTGCATAAGATTATTGATAATTTTGAAGCACTTGCCCTAAAGAGAGGGAATTTTAATAGCAATTTGATATCCAAATCTCTCCAACATAATTGGCATGTTGAGCGGGTGTTTACACATAATTCACATTCCTTTATAATACGCTGAATGGTTCCAGAAGATTTGCCACATCTGCACTTATCAGATTTTCCAAATAACCTAGATTGGTAATCATTAAAAACTCTATGATCAAATATGGTTTGGTATATGAAAAATTCACCATGTAGTCTTTTAAGATTAGCTGTTTGAATGAATTATTTACTCCAAACCTCTTTTTTGAAGGCCTCCCAATGAACCTGCCACTTTTCAATTTTTTTTTATTTATTTCAGTTCGCAGCTGAGTTGCAGTTGGACTAAAAGAATAGTCAATCATCTCTTTCCATGGTGTTTACACCAACTGGCAATTTATTGGAACATCCGTGGAAGCTACGACAAAAGAAATTCCTCCCGTGTCTTCGCGATAATTCTAATATGCATCTTCGTTTATGTCCAAGTATGATAAAACTGCCTCTTGGATTGCCTTTATATCTTAAATTCCTTTGTTAAATTTGAATACATTGTAAAACAGTTTGTTGATTTAAATACAGTGTAAAACCGAATAATAAATATTTTATTAAGATGAATGCTTCTTACAGAATGATTTTGAAGGGGTTTTTTCACAATTTAAAAAGTGCATAAACAGTTAAAATTTAGCAATCAGAATAACAATGAATACGACTGTGCGTGTGCGTGTGCGCTACACTACACACTACAGGCCAAATCCCTTATCTAGAGCTACAGAATTTCGTGAATATATGTAAAGTAATGACTATTAATTTTGAACTGAAAACGGGATGCAAATCGGGGCCGAAAATCATGGAGAAAACACATTTTGACTTTTTAATTTCGTTTTATTCTAGCAGCGTGGAAAAATAAGCACAAGAAGGGATTAAAAAAAGGGTAAAAATGGACGAAACGTCTATCTCTAGTCTTATATGCAATGATATTCTCATAAATCACACACGTTAGATTTCCGTAAGGAATTCTTACTCGCATTAACTTTATGTTAATCTTTAGACAAGGGAAACGGAGGATTCTTTTAAAAGAATCTAGTTATACAAGTCATTTATTATCCATCCACTGGGCACGTGGATTCAAGTACGCAGTATCTTTATAATAGTTCTTTTAATGTATCAAATAGAGAAAGGAGAAAGGATCGGGAAACAATAAAATATTTTAGAATGAAGTTAGGAACTAAATTAAGACAGAATTTTGGGAATTAATTACATTTAAAATTAGAGTTCAAAATATCATTACTTATATTTAACCTCGATATCAGAAATATGCAACTAAGGCCGATTCTTAAAAAAAAAATGCCTTCCTTTTTTAATTATTCAAAATTAAGCTGAATTTTGTAATATTCTCGCAAAACCTTTATTCAATAAAATCAATTGGCATTACAATAACATGGACGATATAATAATCTATGAAAAGCAGATCACATATCAAGCAATATGTAAATTATTTAATATATATTTACTCTGTAGCATATAAACTGGTTTTATAAAACATTTTTAAGCAAGTTTATTGATCTTCTTTTGAATGGTCCAAAAAAAGGAAAGGAAATTAAATTTTTTTTTATATCTGAAAACTCAAAGGAAGCATAAACATAAAGTTATATCTGTTGATTTAACTAAAGTTAAATAAACAAATATCACCGACGATCCAACTGGTCGCCGAAACCGATTAGACATCCCTCATCAGTTGAAAAAGGAATTAATATCTTTAGACTACACAAACAAGAAAGGCTTGGAAATTAATGAAAAATAAGCGATACATTCTATAGTACTGATAGCCGCGACTTTGGAAAGATATATATTTACATTTTAAACTAACTTATAAAATAATATTTTGCAATACATTTCGTCAGAAGTCACGAATTGACATAAAGTTAAAATCAAATAAAAGTAGTAAAGTTTGATATATATTTTTATTATTAAATAAAATACTTTAAAGAAATAATTAACCAAAATTATTATTGTCATAAAATTATTAGCAGAAATATCACAGTTAATTTTATAATAAAAATAGCAATGCAATAATAAATACTTTATATTTAACAATGCGAAAATATTTTGTTTTTTTCGAAAGTCATTAATTATGTTTTCACAAAACATTACATTTTCGAAAATCCTTACTTATTTTTTCACAAACCATTCAACTTTTATCCATCCTTAATCTTAAGGGTCACCAAAGGTGGATTGTTCAATAACATTTGCTTTAATTTATACAGATTACTATTGATATAATATTAAGAAAAACATTATTTTCCTGCATTTTTCAAAGCTAAAAAATATTTTGAAATAATTTTAAAGTTTTAATTAAAAATTAGTTTTCCTCCCTCTCTATCTATGTGTGTACTACACATAAACTCATATATCATCAGTATAACTTGTGCTAACATTAAGATGCCCAACCATCAATATATCCAAACGAAAAAATTTAAATAACATTCAGTAAACCTTTTAATTCCAGACTAGCATATAATAGCTCTGTATAATAGTGTCCAACTTTCAAATTCATGTAAAAAGGCTCATTTACTTAAGGTAGGGGAGGACAGATAAAACAATATAGAATAGCCGAAGAATAATCGTGTTATAATTCACATGATTGTGTTGACCTAAATCATATGAATGCCTTGATAAAAGCCTGACTAAGGCAGGGGCATACAAAGCAATTGTCCCGGACCTTCACATAAGTGGTTGAATATAAATTTTATTTTACATTTCCCTCTTTACTGAATGCTCGTCATTACTAAAGTAGTGAAGCAAAGGGGCCTCCAAGTTTTTGCCCCGGGCCCCAACTAGATTAATTCATGCGCTGGTCTTAATCATTTTTCAAATTACATTACTGATATACAGTCGATCGTATTTAGCTAAGGGAAGACA
>JAOUZG010018370.1:0-12179 GCA_026289955.1 Argiope argentata | reverse complement strand
TATAATACGGGTTATGAGATTTGGCAAATAAGCATGTTTTGGGCGAATTATTCTAATCTTTTCATTTTTTTTACGCGTTTGTTTTCTATTTTATTCCAATAAAAATTAGAATCATCTAACAGTTTTGTTTCTTTTACTCATTCTGGAACTTTACTCGTTTTTTTTTTTTTTACTTGTTTCTTTCACACTTTCAATAATTTATCTGATAATTTTTTTTATTTGAAATTGAACTTGATGTAAAGAAATCATTTATTATTATTAAAATTTATTAAAGACATTTACTAAAAGTTATTATTTATTAAATAAATATATTTATATTCTTTATTTATTTAATAAATAATTAAAGAATATAAATATATTTATTTACTACTCTTTTTTTATTTTATTATTTTATAGTTTTTTTATTTGAAAGAAAACATCTCCAACCATGAAAAATAATAAAAATATTTTAATGTAAAATTTAATAAGTGTTTTTATGTTATTACGATTTGAAATAACATTCGGCTGCAAGGACTTTATGTCTAAATTTTTTTACTATATACAATTCTTTTCTAATAAAAAGGAAAATGTGTATGCCTGATGAGGAGAATAAATATGCTTTGGAGAGTGGGATGTATTTTTTGGAAGTGCAATTTTTACTACTCAAAAATTGCAAAACAGTTCGATTAAAAAAAATAATAACTTCAAAAAATGTTTTCTTATTATAAAAAGTTCAATTCATCATTAAAATAAAAGTATATTCATATATATCTTTTTAATTAAAAAATCTTATGATATTACTTTTTCATTTTAGCAAATTTTTAAATATTGCTTTTCTACAATATTGTTAAAATAAAAGGAAAATCAGTTTAATTCTTCAATCAAATCTAAATGAATTTCTTTTGTTCAAGAATATGAAATAAAACTATTCATACTTTTAATATAATGAAATTAATAGATTGCATGTTATTGATAATTTGCATCTTTCATGCTTACTTTTCATTGATTTAGTAAATTTACTTCTATATGAGCATATTGCAGTGATATTAAATACAATTTTCTGTGCATATTATTATTTTAATTTTTTAAAGATAATATAAGACTAAATATTTAAAATCTACAACCTTGTCTTCCAATAATGTTGGGAATGAAGATTCTAATATACCATATTTTCTTTTCTATTATTTTTGTATTTTATGTCATTTATTTTAGATTAACATACAATTAAAAATTAGGTGTTAAACAGCTTTTTTATAAATAAAAAACAGTTTATTTATTTTCACCAGTTTTTTAAATAACCTTCTTAGCATTGAATAAAAGAAAATTCAAAAATTAACTTCCTATTAGTTTTAATATATTCACTTAGCTCAATCATTAAATAATTCTTCCATCAACTGCAAGATAATTCTTTTTGGTTATGTTAATTATTTTTGCTTTATAGTAAGATTAAACAGTAATTCTCATAAAAAGCTGTATAAATGTGTGTATGTATATATATATATATATATATATCATAATAATTTACAAATATATACAACGCTCTTTTCTTGTAATTTATGAAAATGATTTTTAAAAAATTATATTTATTGCAAATAATTTATAATTAATTGATATGCTAATGCATGATAAAAGTAATACTAAATCCATGTGGAAGGACTAGCTGATCACCGATGGATGATACAACTTTAATTGTTGTGATTTAAATTTCAAAGCATAATCATCCTTCTAACGATAATCATCCTTATAACGTAGATGCATTTTCTTTGTGGAAAAAAAAATAATAATTGGGGAACGCTGTGTTCATATATTAAACAGTTTTAGCTAACATTAGATTTCATGTTCATTTTGGCCTCTAGCCATGTCATACATGATGTACTTGCTTAATTTTGCTCTGACTCCACTTAAAATATAAAATTAATATTTATTGATTGATTATCTATTTAGCATTTGTGTTCAGCTGCCAACTATGCATTTATATTGTTACAATATTGTTGAATGTATAGCATTGATTTTTAATTGTTCTATAGATTTCTAAACATCTTTTCTAATCAAATACTGTTCTTTGAATAATCTACATTTGTTTTCTGAAAACATAATAACTTGCTTTTAGACATTTGATGAAAATAAGCTGGAATGTATATACCCTTTCAAACCTATTGTGGGATTTATGACAAATAATTTTATCAAAAATTGGTTAATTATTCCAATTTGACTAAAATTGTTAAGAAATGAAAAAAGTTTTTAGAAATAAAAAAAATATATAAAATCTATGACTTCAGATTGGACTGCTTTGCACAATCATGAAAGTAAGCAAACTAGTAAAAACTTTAAACTTTTAAGAAAAATTTAGGACATATATTTCTTTTTCTTTCTGTATCTCAAACAGCGCATCCATCTAATATCCTTTAATAAAACCAATATTGTTGAGAAATTCTAAATGATATAAATAAAATAAAATAAATCTTGAAGTCATCAGCTTTTCTCTGTTATCATTTTTGGCATTTAAAATTTGAAATATAATTATTTTAATTTATATTACGACATACAATATTACTATTAGTTAATTTTTATTACAATACAAAATTAATAGTTTTATTAATTTTATGTAAATTTCAGATGTTTTCTCTAGTATTGGTATGTTGAAATACCATAATTCTCAAACCATTTGAAAGATATCTAGAAGCCACAATGATTTTGATAGAGTTAGCAAAAGAAGTTGGTAACTAATGGATCTGTAAATGGTATTCATGGTGAAAATAAAGGTATAGTATTAAATTATAAATTCCTGTAATTTATGTATAGGATCTTTTTTTAACAAATATGTTGTTAGATTTCTATTTTTTTAAATAAGCCAATAGATCTTTCCCAGGTGATTTATTTAGCTGATTATTCCTATTTTCATTTAATGAATTCTGAGTAACATTAGGGATGTAATATTGCTTGCAGCTATTCATTTTTGGTAGTATTTGTCATTCTTATATTTCTAAGACTTTAATCATCATATAAATTTAAGAATAAAATTTGTATGATTGAAATTTAAAATTATCATTTAATTGTGAAGAAAAATTCATCAAAAGTTTAATCAATTCATCATGAATTCATGGTTAGCATTTATTTATTGCAGCTCAGAGTTGCTTGAAACATTGTTTGATATGAGTATTTGAATAATGTATAGAAAAAGGTATAGAATTGAAGGAGATGAGAGAGATGATGTTATATGGGCTTCAGAAGTGCATTCCTAAAATGAGAATTATTTACCAACAATAATCCATTAACCTCATTTCTTTTTATTGCCATTCTCCTCATCTATTAAACTATTTGCTTTTGACTTATTTTTTTAAAAAAAATATTTTAATTGTTTGTATATATATTTAGATACTTATGCTTATTGCCTGCTTTTAAATGTTATGGTGGAGAAAGTTATAAATCAAATATTCATATAAAGATAAGTCATCCTTCAGATAGAAAAATAAACATACTATTGAATAGATTTTTAAATTGGCACTAAAGAAATGAAATAAAATTTGAAACCAGATTATTTAATCCTATAAAATACATAAGATTGTAATAATACGACACTGAATGTAAACATTTTGTATTGATAGTTATTACTACTTCTAGTCAGGTATTTTCTTTAATTTCATTGCTAATTTTTTAGCTGGTGAATTATTCTAGAAAATGTGCATGAACTTAGAAGCTTCTTGGGCCTCTGCATATATTACAGGAGTTTTGTTAAAGGGTTTTCTTTTGATTGCTAGACCACTACACAGGCTAACCGAAAACAAATTCTTGTGGTCGGATGAATGCAAAAAAGCATTTAACAACTTGAAAGAAGCCTTTAAATCGGCCCCCATCCTGTCCTATCCTGATCCTGGAAAATAATTCATCCTAGATACAGACACAAGTAATGAGAGCGTTGGATCAGTATTATCTCAGGAAATCGACGGCCACGAACGTGTCATCGCATACTGGAGCAAGTGTCTTTCGAAACCAGAGCGGAATTATTGTATCACCAGGAAAGAATTGCTTGCTATTGTGTAGGCCGTGGAGAATTTCCATAGTTACCTTTATGGAAGGAAATTTCTGCTCCGAACGGACCATGCATCTTTGACCTGGCTTTTAAATTTCAAGAATCCATTCAGATAGCCAGATGGATACAGAAACTTCAAGAGTACGACTTCGAGATTAAACATCGTAAAGGGAGCCGAGATTTTACATCGTAAATTACAGGAGCCGTCCCACCGCAATTTGATCGCTGGAGTAATTAAGAGGATGGTTTGTATCCTATATTTTATCTGCAGAAAATTTTCAATAAAAGGATTATTTTATATAGAATGTAAAATTGTATTATGCATGAGTCGATAGAAATTTTCCACAACAATGTTATAATTGTTATGGAAAATGATCTAATTGTTACAAAATTTTCAAGAAAAAGATTACTTTGTATAAAATGTAAAATTATGTTATAAAAGATTAGATAGACAGTAATAATATAAACTTTAATTCCGAATTTATATAAGCAAATATTTTAATCTTGCAGAGCAAGTACACATTTATTTTCTTTCTTCATATAAAGGTGTAAAATCTGGAACTGCAAAAATAATTAAATACCAGTTGTTCTTTTAAGTTTGGAATTGTGTAAATTCTTACTGATAAAGTCATTCTATATTTAGACTTTTATTTAATTTTTTCTAAAACTTTTCCTTCTAACATTAATTCGTTATTTAGGATATATTAATCAAATGAAATATTGGTTATTTTATAAATTAGCTATTGAAATACTAATAATAAATGCTCATTTCTCATTCAAATCAGTTTAGAAAAAAATTGTTTTTGCAAATGGAATGAGATAAGTAGAGAGAACATATTTATCTACTTTTTAAATATATAAAACAACCTCAGATGCATGCACGTTTCTTGTAAATGCACAATCTATTTTGTTAAATTTTGAATATTTTTATTGCTATTTTACAATGAATAGCCTGTATTTGTTCATTACACATTTTATATTAAATATTACAATGTTAAAAAATTAATTAAAAGAAACCTGCAAAAAAAAATTAAGAAAAAGTTAAATTAATAAAAAAAGACTTACTATTAAATTTCAGTCACAAATTCAGGGCTTAGACTTTTCAGTTTGAAAATATCTAAGCACTTACTTAAAAAAATTGAGCTCTTATTTTGCTTTTCATGCTGTATAACATTATTTCCGAGAAAATAATTTTGTTACTCAAACACTTTTTAAGGAGTAATAATTATTTTCTTTCATTTTCATGAAAATGTATATACATTTTCATTAAAACCACATAATACTTTGAGTACTAGCCATTTACTTTTACATTTATCTGCAAACCAAATGAAATTATTTTATTTGCTTTTATCATTGGAAAAATTGAATTTTGCTACAAATTATGCTCTAAAAAAATCCACATTATTTCAGCTAGTTATTGTATCATGATAGGTATAAAAGTAAATTCTTTATCAAAATTTTAAAAATATTCTGCATGTGTTTGAATAATTGTAATTAAATCAAAAAAATTAATTTCCTATAAAACTAAAATATTAACATGATAAAAAAATCATACATTTTATTTTATAATTTAAAAATACTCTAAATATTTAAATCAGTAGTCTTTATTATTTAAATTATTGGAATAGTTTCATATATAGCTCTTTTTATGTCTTAAATTTTGTTCAGAATTTGTATTTACTTTCTGAATTAAACAAAAAGTAAATTTAGAGAAAAGAAATGTTATTTTAAATTTCTATGATTTGAGTATAAAATTAATACAGTAGTAGAAACAAGCATTCGAAAAATAATATGGAGACTAGTTTAAAATGCCAAAAGATTTGATGGAAATAAATATCTAATTATTTTATAGGTTTCTTGTTATTAAATAGAATGGCTATATAATTATATGTAATAAGAAATATTTTTTCAGAACTAATATGCATCTTACTAAATGCATTGAAGTCTTATGAAGTGAATTATCTATGACAAAGGCTTTCTATTGCTTTATCCATCATAGCTATGATGATGCCTTCTGTACAGTTATATCTTATACTACAAATTTAACTTATGATTATACTATTTTTGTAATATATATCAATATTAATATTTCTTGCAATAATTTTCATGCATAATGCAACATTTCCTAAAAACAAATTTATATTTTCTCTTTTCTTTTAAAGTCATAAATGTAGTATTAACTATAGATGAGTTTTTGAGTCAATTTTAACATACATCCTCACAACTGTCTTTCAGGTCATTCACTAGAGTCAATTTTAAAGCTAAATGGTGTCTAAATAAAAATGTCCCTTAAATAGTAAATTGCCTATGTCGCCATTAAATATAATGCAAAATTCCTATTGAACGGAATTTTGAAGGTTAAGTCTGAGTTCTAATAAATGTTATACAAAACTTAATGAAATATTGATAATCAGAAAAATCATTCAGTATATTTAAGAGATAATTCGCATTAGTCAGCATTTCTCTCTAATTGTATATTTCTTTCAAGTATTTACACTAATCTACATAATTTTCTTTTCCCTAATTACATTGTGTTTTTTTTTAAATTAATTTTAACTTGTATCCATTTGAGGCCACTCAAGTACGAAAAGCACCAATTTATGTATGGAGTGCTGATATAGAATCTCCAAACAGTTTTACAAATAAAATTGTATTGCTGTTATAATCAGTGTCAGAAAAGGTTACACCAAATAAGTGAATATGTGCTTTATCCTCTATTCTACAATCTTTCAGAATATTCCAAATAGTCATGTACTCCTTATAACTTCTAGGATTTTCTAATTTTGGTACCTTGAACAATTTTTTTTTATGTAGAGCCATGCAAAAAAGATTTTTACTTAACCAATCTCACATTTAAAGCTAATGAAAGTTTATTATTATAAACATATAAAAATTGTGATCATTTTCTTTCCTAATTCTTAAAGGCTTCTTTAATTTTAGTCATACTCATCTTAATCAATCTTCAAAAATCTTCCAATAATATTTCAGTTTTATTGGTGCTTCATCTATTAACTTTGTTATGGAATAAATAAATATGCATAAATTACAAATTCAAAGAATAAAATTTTTCAAAATTAGTAATCCTGACAAACTTGTTGGTTGCCAAAGGTTGTTAGTTTATAATATACTGAAATGCTAATTAATCATTTAAATGGCTGTATTAAATTTTTCTTAACAAAGATCCCATAAAATAATAATTCTTAATCTTATATCTGTTTGATATTTATTATTTTCTTAGAATTAGCATAAAATATACCTTTTTTTAAATTTATAAACAAACAAATCAATAATTATGGTCAATTTTTCAAGAATCTTATTTATCTAGTTAAACTTTTTTGCCAAAAAAAAAAAAAAAAAAAGCATTCCTATGAAGTTACTGAAACAGACATTTAGTATGTTGATTAAATTTAAAATGTGCTGAGATGTGAAACTCTGTTAGTAGTTTTTATAACAGGAAGCTTATACAGTGCATTATCCAAAGGAGCAAAATGATTAAATCCCCTTCTGCCTCCAGTAACTGATTACTCAAATTTTAAAAAATCTCACATTTAAATCATTATCATGCTATATTATTGTTTCAGTCTATAGGTTCAAATCAATTAAAAAATTATTTAATGCTTTGAAAAGTTAAGATTCCAGAAATTTTTTTAAGAAGATGCAGTAGTAAATTTGAATTAATTGCTGCAATATTGACTGTAAAAAGTGGAAAAGCCTGATTCAGTCACATAACGATTTAACCTTCTTTCAAAGTTCTGGTTAATTTGATGGAATTTTTCACTGATTCATTATGCATAGGTAAGGTTTTAAAACATTTGAAGAAATGAAGCAAATAAAATATGAGGTAAATCTTGGCATCAATAAAATATTTCCGTTTTCATTGAATAATGTCCTTAATAATATATTGTTTATAATCTCGTGAAAAAAATACAATTGAAAATTCAATTGCTTATTTGTTGAATAAGACTTACAGTTTTACTCTTTATTCATTTTGAGATACTAACACTACAATATTATGAAACTTATATTTGCTGATCAAATATGATGCTTATGAATGACCACTAGAAAAACATTATTACAGCAATAAACATTTAAATTCTAACTCCATATTAAATGTAAAATTTTATTAAAATAAAAAATATTTTAGAAATAAGATCTTACAATTTTTAATAGTTATAATAACAAATGCATTTTTGGAAGATAGATATTTTCATTGGTAATCCATGAGTTGTATGCACATAGCTGCTTTAGAATCAGTAGCATCTTGTTCTCTCCATAACTGAGTTATCTTCTGCTGGGTGTAGATATTGGCATCCTGAAAAATTAATAAGCAATCTGTATTACTTAATTCTGAATAATGTTTGGAAATGAATATAAGACTCTTGCATATTAGTGTGACTGTTGGATACCACAATTTACTAACCCTACCAATAGTGAACTGTTCTTTCAGATCAAATACTTTAAAACAGCTTCAAAACTTTTCAAATAAAATGAATTTCTACTTTTATAATAATATACAAAATATCCATTCTAACTGAGACCCAATAATTCATTTTTAAATTTCATACAAATGCATATATTTCTAATAATGATTTCATGAATTGTAAAGTATTATATTTTATGTTCAAATTGAATTTTCTGATGAAAAAAAAAAGTTTGTCCCATTTAGATATGTTTTCAATATTTATTACCATTTAAATATGTTAATTGATACATGAGCTGTATTAATGTGACAATAAAATTTTTATTCTGTGGTACTTTTTTTAATCTTACATTATTACATTTTTTTTTAATCTTACATTTATTTATTTTTTTAATCTTTATTTTCTGCATCTAAAAAATCTTCTAGATTTAGCTTTCAAATTAAAACTGAAATCAAAAATTTAAAAACAAAATTTAGCACTTAAGAACATTTTCCTTCAAAACGAATTCGTAAAAGGAATAGATTATATTCTAAATTAATAGAAGGTAAAAATATTTAAAAAAAAAAACAGTTCTGGAATTTAGTAGGGTTTTTTTTAGCATACTGATACTGTTATTGAACAAATTGATTTAAAAGTATGCTAAATATTATTTCATTTCAGATTTCTCACTCATATAAAAACTTTTGAAAAAACATGAATTAGAGAAATATTGCAAACACTTTGTTAAGTTTTATTACAAAGATGTAGATGAAAATCTAATTCAGGAAATCTGTTTGCTATGGTATTTGATTTTGAACAATATTACCTTTTTTTTTTGTTACTATATAATAATTATTGTTACGTTTTTAGCGTAGCGGGTTCGGATTGAATGGACTTTACTTGAGGACAGCACAAACAAATTTATTTACAGTATATACAGGATGACTTGAAAAAGTAAAACTTCAGAAAACACAATCCAGCAATAATCAGTCACTTACAGCGTAAATGCAAGTCTTACGCACAATAAACACAGTTTGCAAAACAGCTATAGTATAGCACAGCAACAGTAAATCACAGCGAGCTCAATAACACAGCGTTAACAGCAAACGCAAACACAGCTCACTAAGAACAAATCCTCTAGTCCAGCTAGACGCTTTTTATTTCAGAGCAAACTTTCAACTCACTCTGGTTACTCGTCCTTATACAGCCGTAGAAGCGCGTGCACTGAATCTCGTGAAAATTCTCAAAACAACGCGAGCAATCCAGCAGCTACTAGACTATTCTTTTCGCCAAACCAATCAAGCTGGCGCGAGGCTCCTCGCCAAACGTCGCCATCTTTGATGCGTTTTCGTGCCGTTCGCCCGCTTGTAACATTATAATGAGTTATTTTTAAAGTCATTAACTGTGTTAAAATTCTCTTTATGTTGCTAGTTACTACAACAAGTGCCGCACCTCCTTTCAGCCATTTAAAATTAATAAAGAATTATTTTCTGCCAAGCATGTATTCAGAACATTTAAATGAACTCATTATATTAAACATAAAAAAAGAATTCCAAAAAATCGTAATTTTTCTGAAGTAATTGATGCATTGCCAAAAACAAAATCGTGCATTAATAATATATGTTTGCGTTATTTGTTTTAAAAAAATAAATGAGGACCTCAAATAGCTTCTTGCATCCAGGCCTTTTTATAAAAAAGGCCAGCTCTTACCCAGAATGATAGCTTTACTGAGTAACCTGCAACTTCATATTTAGCAGTTGATTGCTCAATCCCTTCTCAGAAGACCAGGTACTTATTACGTACATATTTGTGTAGTAATTAATGTGTTAAATATTCATCTCTTCTGCTATTAAAACTGACTAGATTAAAAAGTTTTGAACATCACTATTTTAAAAAATTAAAATTAGAACATTTCAATCTGTTCTTTAAAAATGATCAGCTAATCAATTAGCATACCTCAATATTAAAATTCCCTCAGGGGCTCACCTACTATAGGTGAGTACGGGTGTCCCAATCCCGAGGTTCCCAGGGATCTTTTCTCCATTTATACTTTATTCTTCTCTACGCCTTCTGCTGTCTGCTTGATCCTTCTTTCCCTCGACGGCAAGCGAGGGAGCTCTCCATGAGAAGTTGTCGCCGCTCTGTTGCTTCTTGCTTCTCATGGACAGCCAAAAACCCCACGTGTTGGCCGTGCGTGGCGACCCTTTGGATGGGTGGTGCACTGTGGTCCCCGGTGTATCAATCGGCCGGTACCTAACCACATGAATGATTAGTCTGCTAGGGATCAAGCGAAGGGGTTACTCCTTGGGCATGGCGTTAAGGGTGGTCACTGTCCCCGGGGGTAACTCCCAGCGTATAGGTTCCAGTTAGCATTATAGTAAGTGCTGAGGCTAGGAACATCTAGAGCCAGTTACTGCTATCCCTTGTTGGGCTCCGTGGTGGGTGATGCCGCTGGGCCTGAATTCTTTCTATATCGTATGGGCTCCTCCAAACGTGGTCCCTTCAGTGGACATCATAAAGTTATAATTTCGGGCAATAAATATGACCTTTTTGACAAATTTTTTGTCCTAAAAAGAGTTTCTGAGAACAAAGAAACCTTTGAATCAGTCTCTCCGTTCCTAGTGCAAAAGGCTATAAATGGTACAGTTGGCGAAGTTGCATCCATTAAAAAAATGAGATCTGGTCACTTGCTTGTTGAGGTTTCTTCCCGCAAACAAGCACAACAGATAGAAAAACTGAAGTCGTTGGCAACAATAAAAGTTTCTGTCATCCCTCACCAATCTTTGAATAGCTCTAAAGGTGTCATTACCTGCGGCGAAATACTAAATCTTCCCGTAGAGTTAATAACTTCTGAAATGAAAGCTCAAGGTGTTACACACGTCCGTCGAATTTCTATACGACGTGACGGACAGCTACTTGAGACGAAACACCATATATTAACATTTAATACTCCCAAATTACCGGAGTATTTTTATGCCGGCTATATAAAGTTACCGGTGAGGCCATATATCCCCAATCCATTGAGGTGCTTTCAGTGCCAGCGTTTTGGCCACTCTAAAATGAACTGCCGCGTGTCTCTTGCTTGTGCTCGCTGTGCACAAAAGGGTCATGATAGCCAAGAGTGTACCACACAGGAGAAGTGCGTAAACTGTGGCGGAGAACATCCCTCATATTCTCGATCTTGTCCTCACTGGACACTGGAAAAGCAAGTCATGGCAGTAAAAATCAAAGAAAACTTATCCTATCCCGAAGCCAGACGTAAAGTTAATGCACAAACCCCAACTCCTGGTTTTAGTTATGCTTCAACAGTCAAAAAGACTTTCTGTAAAAATTGTAACTGTGATCACTGCGTAAAATATACCAGAAATGCACCAAATACTGAAAAAAGCTCCGATTCTGATACCGAGCATTCTCTGAAAGCCAATGATGATACTTCAAAACATGTTAGAAGGAAATCTAAATCACAAACATCGCTGACATTAAACCTTGCCAAACGTGGCCTTACGCAAAAGGACCTACGAAAGAAACTTAAAAATTCAGTGTCAAAAAATTCCGTCGCATTGGGGTTAGCGACGCAAGGCGTTGTCCATAAGGACTTACAGTCTATATTTGGAGACACGCTAAATAGCCCCGATATTAAACTACATCCATCAGAAGATGAATGTGAGCTGAGTATGAGTTACGAGGATCAGGCAACTCCAACTATTGCTACTTCTTTCTCTCCTCACAAACCTCTCTCTTAATGGGTACCTTCCTTTCTTGGAATTGTC
>JAOUZG010018368.1:0-11436 GCA_026289955.1 Argiope argentata | reverse complement strand
GATAGATAGATAGATAGATAGATAGATAGATAGATAGATAGAACCAGGCAGAACACATTAAAGAGTACCTATTGTTAAATAATTGATAAGTATATAACTCGAAGTGAAATTTATTTGGAAATATCATGAAATATATGAATAATGCAAAAAAATGTGAAAAATCTATCTTAATTTTAGTTACAGGTTTTCTTACTTATAAATAAAAGCGTTTTATTTTTATGATTAACTAGCCGCCTTTGGCGACCAGTCGGTTCGCCAGTATTAATGCTCGCTAAAATTTTCATATAATATTTTATGTAGCTGTGTCTCATAACAGGTTTTTTAACAAAATATTTTGAAACCAAACAAATTTTGATAATCATATAATTCATTTATAGTAATATTTAGTATTATTTTCTTCAGATGTCCTGTTCACTGTACTACTCATCTTTCTCTTTCTATCCGATCAATGACTGTCCCGGAATTGATATTTTACTTTAATGGTGGAGAGAAAGGTCTAAAATGCTACGTTTTTATAGAATATTCTATAAAAATTCATAAATTCATAAACGTTTTTATAGAATATTCTATAAAAATTCATAAATTCATAAACGTTTTTATAGAATATTCTATAAAAATTCATTATTCATAAATTCAAATTTTCTTAAATGTAAACACACTAAACAATAAAGACACAATTGATTTTCAAGAGATGCAAGAGTTTAAAAACAGCTTGGAAAATGCCTCGCACAGAGGAAATAATATTGAAACACACA
Organism: Argiope argentata; assembly: GCA_026289955.1. Lineage (NCBI taxonomy): Eukaryota > Metazoa > Arthropoda > Arachnida > Araneae > Araneidae > Argiope > Argiope argentata. Next base: position 10,681 of record JAOUZG010018368.1, on the reverse strand, counting down.
CATTCTTCTTTTCTTTTCTTTTCTTTTTTTCTATACTTTTTTTTCTTCACTAATTTTGTTTCTACAAACCCTATTTTCACTTTGTTATTCTTTTTTTTTCTTCCCTGCCCAAATTTTATTTTTAGCAGGCATAGATTAAATATTCATACCGACTAATAATAAAAGCAACTATTCTCTTTCTTTTTTAAACATCCCGTTATCTATGAATAAAAACCAACTGACTTTGCGTATTTCTTTCTAAACAAATCATAATTTATTACTTCCTGCTATCTACCTCAGTTGGTGTGGGGGAAAGAAATGATTTTTGGCGGGAAAGTAAGAAAAGTGTCGGTTTAACTATTTTCCTCGCAGTTTTTTCTTTTTTTCTCTCCATAAGAACCATCCTCGTGTCTTAACGAAAATATTAAAATAAAAATTAGCCGAATCGGTCGAGCCGTTCTCCAGTTTTGCGCTTAGCAACGCATTTCGAGTTCCATTTTTATTAATTTAGATTATTGCAAATTAATAAAACTTGAAAGAATTTTGAAGGATGCCATTAATTATATGAATAATTAATATTTCAATATATTACAAATATGTCATTACTTTCACTTTAATTCATTTAATAATGTTTGCAGTAATACAATGTAAGCCCTCACTGTATAAACTTAAGATTTTATAATTAATTTAGTCTTATATTTGTAAAATTATTTATTTGTATCATCAAATTACATATAGTTCGATATCTGATGATTAATCCTTGCTATAATTTCTGCTATCCCGCCCGACGAATTTTGTGAGCGCCCGTAATCTCTAATTTTGAAATGACGAAGCATCAGATCGATATTTATTCCGAATTCAGACATCGAATTGAAAAAGATAAAATAATCAATAACAATCCAAAATTCCGATTATCGACTTACGAGTCAAAATTCATCTCACTCAATTCGAACAATGTTACTTAATGATAATTAAAAGTTGATTCATTAATTACTTTCCTTCAAAATCTTTTCGTCGATTTAGGTTCAGAATCAGCTAACTAAAACCCATTAAAATTCATTCTTTTTTCAAGGTTTACCATTTCTGAAACTCCGAAATTTTTCTAGTTCTTTTTCCAGTCTTTTCAAAGTTAGTGATGCACATCGACAAGATTTGAACCCAACAAATATAGAACCTCAATTTTTACATATTTTCGTTATCCATTTTTCGGAACGAATTCGTTCTCAGGTTTCACCAGCGTTCTATCTTCAAACTCATGTTCCTGAACCGACGATTTTTTCCCTAACGGAGATTGAAGGGCCTGAAACATGATTTTGACATTTGCTCTTCAGAGCGAGAAAAGTGCGCAGAAAGGGACGCTGCAAATAAATGAACAAAAGTGATCGTTTGACGTGTACCATAACATAAGCCATAAAATAACTTCCCTCCTCCCCCCCCCCCTGGCTGGTTAAGATAATACGTTCTCTCTGGTGCATTTACATGTCAATGGCGCTGTAATGACTCGAGCTTTCTATACTTCTTTAGAAAAGGCACATACTCAATTAAAATACAGCACTCAGACTTTTCTTTAAATATCTATTCTAAATCTAAGCAAAAGCAGGAGACACCCTTCTCCGTCCGCCACACAAGCTCTCCTCTCCCTCTCCTTACAAAAACAAAAAAAAAACCCTAAAGGGAGTGGCGAACCTCGCCAATCGTTTCCGCAGACGTCGCCAATGGTAGCCAAACATCACACCTTTCCCCCAAGATAATGATTAATCTTAACTTAATTGTTATCTGAAATGAAAACATTTTGTCTACCATTATGACGGTCTGCCGAAACGTTACAATATGCAAATATACAACATTTAAATCCACAATCAAATTTTCAAAGAAATTAAGCATGCAAAATTACCAAATAGAAGTACAGTAAAATATTTATACATATATTAAAATTATAAATGAAAGTTCTATTTACATCCTTCAGATGGGCAGTCTAGATAACGCATCTGCATTCACCAGTCTGCTTCCTGGGCAATGTTCTATATCTAGATGATATCTCTGTAGAGCTAGAGTCCATCTTTGTAACTTAGATGACTGCGGAGCATTCTTAACGATGTAAGTCAAAGGATTGTGATCACTGATGATCCTAATAGACGCTCCAAAAATCCATGCTTCGAATTTCTTCAATGCCCATATTATTGCATAAGCCTCCCTCTCTATCGTTGGCCCTTGAGCAGATAGGATACTGCTTTCCGTTGTAACTCTGTGATAAACATGCTCCTATACCTATTTGAGACGCATCCGTGTGAATAAGGAAAGGCTGTTTCAACGATGGCGTATGAACTTCTGTAGTTTTTGACAATTTATCTTTCAGCTCTTGAAAGGATTCCTGATGCACTTCTTTCCAGTCAATGATTTCCGGTGCTCGTTTCTTCGTCAATTCTGTAAGGGGATGAGCAGTTTCGGCATAATTTGGAATGTAATCTCTGTAATAGTTCATCAATCCAAGTGCACTTTTCAGCTGAGTTTTTGTTCTTGGTACTTCCAACTCTTGTATCACTCTTGTCTTTTCTGGATCCGGTTGATGCTTTCCAGAGCCTATTATGTGTCCAAGATATCTGATTTGAGCTCTCGCAAATGAACATTTCTTCGAGTTTACAGTGAAACCACATTTATCTAATTTCGTAAATATACAATCCAGATGTTGTAGATGAGTTTCAAAATCAGGAGAAAATATTGCAATATCATCAATATATGCTCTTGCGAATTCACTACAATCTTTTAAAATATTATTTATGACTCTTTGAAATGTGGATGCAGAATTTTTAAGTCCAAATGGTAAAATATTGAACCGATATTGAGCTCCATGAGTTTTAAAAGATGTATAGTCTTTACTTTGTTCTTCCATTGGAATAGCCCAGTATCCCTTTAATAGATCCAAGGTTGTGACGATGTTAGCTTTACCTATACTATACATTAAGTCGATAGCATTTTCCATAGGAAAATCATCTGGTTTCGTAACAGCATTCAGTGTTCGATAATCTACACTAAGTCTCAAACTCCCATTCTTCTTACTAACGCACACTACTGGATGTGCTATGTCGGCGTCGCTCTCTTTTATTAATCCTGCTTCCAATAATTCGTCCACCTGTTCATCAACTTTTTTCTTCAAAGCCTCCGGTATTCGATAAATATACGGCTTTTTCCTTTCCATATTTGGTATCAAGCGAATTTTATGTCCTTCAACTTTTGATTTTTTGAGTTTTCCAGTAAACAATCCTTGGTGTTTTTTAATTAGCGCTTTTATCTGTCTTCTCTGTTGTTCATTTAAATGCTCCAAATCAATCTCACTAATTTCACTTTTCTTCAAAGGCACAGAATAATCTTTCTTAGGAACTGTTATAATTTCTCCAAATTCTTCCTCGTCCTCAAAAATAACTCCCACTGCATTAACTCTCGTATGGAATTTTCGAATTTTGTTCACATGGACTCTCCTTCTTTTTCCATTAGGTAATTTGACTACATAGGCATGTGGAGGAACGACTCTGACTATTTCACCAGGTCGAATTCTCTCTTTAGTTTTTCGTATTCCCATGTGTGCACCAAAAATTGATTCATGCGCTAGCTCCAGCACTTGTTCCCGTCCATTTGTTTTCTTTTTCCATTGACGGTAAGCATTCTTAAGTGACTCACAACTTCTCTGCGCTATTCGTAAATTTACTACTTCGCCACCAATGGGTCCCATCTCAGCTTCCGGTGTTGTCGCATCATTAAGATTGTTGTTTTCGTCTCCACTTACACAGTCCTGACCCCAGCTGCTCTTTTTCGCAGGTGCGCTTAAGGGTTGTAATAAAGAAAAGCAAGCTGTTACTTCACTTGGTGTTTCATGCTTCACATTTGGCGCATTAGCTTTACTACTCTCTTCTTTAAAATACTCTTCCGTTGGACTGACCAATAATTCGTACACATCAGGTGTTATTAAGCAGGGTACATTCAATTTATCAGTTACTGCGATTAGAGCATCGACAGTATTAAATAAATTTGCTTGATTTTTATAATAAATAGGAATTCTATATATTCTCGCTTCTATTTGATTGCCAAATGCAGGAGTTAACAAAATCTTGCCTCCATACTCCTCATACAATTCAGACACCAACGATGAATGAATAATCGAAATTTGAGTTCCGGAATCAATAATCGCTTCAATTTCTTTCTCATTAATGTATATAGCAATTTTCTTTAAAGGTGTGACCAGATTTGGAGTTGACTCTAATCGTAAGTGCGAAAATTCTACTTTTGCTACCACAGCTTGATTTGATGAATTGCAATTCCTATTAACATTCGGATTTCTTTCAGGTTGTCCCACGATTTCATCCCTTCTTCTATTGTCCATACAGTCCTTTACCAAATGTAGGTGGCTTCCACAAGAATAACATTGTTTTCTTTTAGGAAGGTTATCGTTTCCTCTTGTTTCTCTTCTATGGTGAGGAGGAATATATTTATTTGGAGAAAAGTTCGATCTTCGAACATCACTTTGGACCTCGTCGAATGGTTTCTGCCTGGCCCCAAAGTAAATGTCACACTCCTTGGCGAGATCCTGCGGTCGGAACCATTTCTCTCCTTGTCGTATGGAAATATGCGATGCCGTTTCACTATCCAGCGAATCAAACAATTTGCCTGATATTATGAGTTCTTTAAGAGAATGAAAATCTTTCACTTCCCTCAATTTACAATAATATTCCCACATCGATGTTAATCGGGATGCAAACTGGATATGGGTTTCTCCAAGGTTTCTTTTTACTTTTCTGAAGTTTTCCAGACAAACCTGTGGCGTCGGTTCAAATTCCTTTAAAATTAACTTCTTCACCTTAACGTAATTTTTCATATCTTCTTCCTGAATATAGACCAGCACATTTGAAGCTTTATCTCCAAGTAACCTCAATAGAATTTCCGTTTGAAACTCCTCAGGAACCTTCTTATGTCTAAATGCTCGTTCCATTGAATCGAAGAATAAATTCCACGATTCTGTCTTTTGAGGTACTGGGATTGTCAAAACTTCCACTCCTTTAATGAGTTTGTCGAGGGACATTTCACTTTCATCTCCGTTGCGATCACTACCGCTCAAACTTCCATTTTCATTATTCCGCACTCTGGCCAGTTCCGCTTCGCATGCTAATTCCTCCAATCTTCTCCTATGGTTTTCTTCCACTTGTCTTCTATTTTCCTCCTCTTGTCTTTTCCTCTCCTCTTCTTGCCTTTTCCTCTCCTCTTCTTGCCTTCTATCTTCCACTGTAGAAACCAAATAATTTCTAACAAACTCTTCATCTTTCTTATATTCTTCGCTATCAATTAGTTTATTCTTTAGCTCAACTAACTTCATGTCAATCGTCGCTACTTCTCCAATTTCATTCAATACAATCACCAAATCTTCTTTTCTGACGTTCTTAAATATTTTTCTTTTTAAATTAGCAACTATACTTTACTAATCTCTGGTTCTCGAAAGAGAGCGTGTTGTAATGACTCGAGCTTTCTATACTTCTTTAGAAAAGGCACATACTCAAATAAAATACAGCACTCAGACTTTTCTTTAAATATCTATTCTAAATCTAAGCAAAAGCAGGAGACATCCTTCTCCGTCCGCCACACAAGCTCTCCTCTCCCTCTCCTTACAAAAACAAAACAAAAAAAAACCCTAAAGGGAGTGGCGAACCTCGCCAATCGTTTCCGCAGACGTCGCCAATGGTAGCCAAACATCACAGGCTCCCTCAGTTTTTAACAAGTTTGTTATTCTTTTCTGCGCCGAACAGTATGGGATTGACATGAAGATATGTTTTGATCCAGGAAATTGAATGGTGTAGAGGTCCAAGAAAGGGATGGTTGTGATACTTGTATTATTAGAAAGTGGAATTCTCTGAAATTACGTAATTCTGTAACACCGTTGCATACCGAGTGAGGGAGCAAGTTTAAAAAATTCATAAAATCAACACAATGCATACTCATCCGCAAAACAGGGAGCTGGAGGAGACATTTAATGCTTACAAACTGTGCGAACCACTCCCCGCTGCGTATAAAAACGTGCGGCGATCGTATCAGACATTCAGCAACAACTTCAATGGGAACAGATTTCTTGGAAGCGGCTATTTACACATGACTGAAGTTTCTTCGAATTTGCCGTCCTCGTTTTGACTCATTTTTTTGCCGACGAACTCGCATTGCAACTTCTTTATTCAAATAAAAGTTTTATCAGTTGTCACCTTCTTCTAAATGTCATCTTGTTGGCGTGTTGGCGTGATGCATCTGATCGAAGAAACCGTCCGTTCGCTCTGCTTCCACAACTTGCACTTTACGTTGATTGCTGTTTCCGTTGTCTGTCTGGCTGAATCATATAAAGTGCCCCAATGCAACTTATCTCCATGTTGTAAGTGGTATTTTGGAATCACCTTTGAAAATACTTTATTCTGCCGCATCCTTTGAATGATATTTAGGTTTTTTTTTTTAAGTAGCAGAAAAACAGTGGATGTCGCCATTTGGAAATGTTGGCTTCTTTGCAACCGTACCAGTGACAGCTCTATTGTTTTCAGCCACCCCAATTTCGAGCGCTTATCTTCAAACAGCAGCGTCTCAAGTTTCCCTCCAATGAAATAAAGGGATAGTTCGCTAAGAGTTCATTTACCAAGAGAATCTTTTTCACGGCAACTCTGTATTCCATTGCTGAAATGAGACTCGGGTCTCTTTCGTTGTAGCTACAGATATTTCCTCATGACTTTTTTCATTGTTGATAATTAAGGCAACCAGGGACCTTTAAAATGACATTTTGCAATCTTCTCCCTAACCAATTTCAAATTTTACAGGCATTAAGACTAATACTATAGAAGATGATACACAAAACTTTAAAGCATTTTGCTTATTTATTTATGAATTAGGGGGTTAACTTAATATTAGCGATAAATAAAATTAATGAAAAATGTTCCATTCGCTCCAAATTTGTTGGAAAGCGCTCCATTTTTTATGATTACTTACTCTGACCCTTTTGAAGTAAAAGTTGGGATTAAACTTAACGTTTGAGTACGAAATATAAAAATTAACCAATGTGATAACTCAAAACTACTGATTTCTTTTTAAAAGTTTAAGTAGTCTTAGGTTATTACATTGGTTAATTTTGATATTTCGTTCTCAAACTTCAAGATTAATCCCAATTTTTGTTTCAAAAGGGTTAGCGTAAGTAATAAAAATTGAAATACTTTCGAACAAATTTGGAGCGTCTGGAACATTTTTCATTGACGTTATTCATCGCTAATATCATATAAAATTAACCCCTTAACTCATAAATAAATTAATATAAAGCTTTAAAATTTTGTGTATCATCACCTATAGTGTTACTTTTAATGCCTGTAAAATTTTAATTTGTTAAGGAGAAAATTGCAAAAAGTCATTTTGGAGGTCCTTGGTCGCCTTAAGAGAAAAATGTCTAGGATTTTCTTCCATGTGGAACATCATTTTTAAATTTTCAGTATAATAAAATCTTTAAATTTTTTTTAAATATTTACAATTAAATTTTAAGTTTAAAAATACGCAATTTCGAAAAAAAAGTCAAGCAAGACTATTTTTAAGTATTGCAGCTCTACATTGTGAGACACTTCGATGCGTAGCAAAATCAGCTGGAATTGTCTCCAGTTTGGGGCCAAAGTCTCCAAATTCCACGTCAAGTCGCTAAATGGGCGCCAAATTTGTCTCCAAGCTCTGAGATCACTGACGCGACACCCGTTCGTTACGCAGCGTGGCTGTTTGTACAACGGTCTTTCCAACGATAACTCTATTCATGATGGGAATCAAAAATACAGCTTTGTAACATTATATCGATATTATTTCACGATTTTAAAACATAAATAAAATTTAAGCGGTTAGTAAAAAAAATGTTTTGCGATTTTAAAATTCTTTACAGCTTTTTCCTTTACAAAAAAATAGGCACAAATAAGGAACTGTTCTCAACCTGCATAAAATTGTATTGAGGGAAAATATGAAAACAGTGCCTCTACACTTTCTTAAATTGTAATTTTTTTTATATTACCTTTCTGCAGCTTTAGTCCGGGAAACGTTAATTTGGAATTCACAATCAAATCTAAATGATAAAGCATTAAACATTTTTCAATTAATATGCCTATCTAGGTAGAAATTACAGATTCCTGTATATCAAAATAGCTGTAATAATTTCGTAATATTAACCAGTTATAATACAGTGACTAAACTTAATTTTTAGCATTGATGGAAACAATACACTGCAACATTGCAGCATAGATTTTCGTATGGATGATCATAATTAAATTGTTAACAGTTATTCCAAGCCATTAAATAACCAGTTAACAGATGCACTGGCTTTCTACTCGAAATCGAGCAAAATTTCCATTTTATGAAATGCTTTCCAGAAAATATAGAAAGCCATAAAATCTGTCACCATCATTCATCTACATTAAAAATGTATCTAATTCCAAACATAAATCTGAACCATATATGATCATATGTTCACAATAAAAAGCTCGGAAAATAAATCTATATCATTCATAAGCTGTCTAAAGATGTAAAAATGGGAGAGTCATTAATATTGCTGCGAAAATCGTTCCTCTCGGCCAAGCACATCGTGGCCGAGTGGTTTAATCGGCGGACTCGGCAGCGGAAGGATGCGGGCTCGTTTGCAAGCGGAAACTTGGCAGGCTGCTTAACAATAATGGCTCTTGTTTGATTTCTATTTATGTTCATTAAGCAAATCTATGTTGATTACGTAAATTTAAATCCCCAATCTTCTGCGGACCTTCAAATTTCGGAAGGTTCCTTAAGATGTATATTAATAGTTTCTCCAAGAGCTGGAGAACACGCAAAGTCTTGCCTCGATCTTGCGTGCACTCCTCTCCATTGGCCTCGCTCCATTCACCTCCACTACGTGACAATATATCTAACAATTTCTTGCCGTTAAATTTACACAGTCCAAACATTTAATAACTGTATTTATTGGGTGATTAGAAATAACATATATACTCTAATTATATCTCGTAAATTAATAGTATAAAATGGATGGCAACAGATTCTTTAACCCTTAAAATAAGGATTGTCACCTTTTTTCATGAAATGAACAATTGAAAATCATTATAATTTTCTTAATTAAGAAAATCTGCCTAATAACACAAGTTTATTCATATTTTCTAGATTTACAGATAGGGGTTTTGAACAAATTAAAAATTCTTTTTGTCTGATTTTATGTATATAAATCACATTCTAAAAGCAAATAGGAGTTACTTTTCACGCACCATCTTTCAGAAGATAAGATAGTAACCTCATTTACATTATTTCCAACATTCCTCTAAATGTCACATCAAATTAACTATTAGCATATAGATATTAAATTGAAAATAGCCTCCTTGATAGTTTTGTTAAACATTTTAATAACTCGGAAAAATATCAGCATTCCTACAAACTTACGATAGTTGAATTGAAATTTCGAAATAAGAAGAATCAAATGAAAACAAAATTGAAATTTATTTGTTTTCACTACATTTTTAAAGCTCCATTTGTTTCACATTTCTTGGTGAACCGAATTATTTCGGTTACTTTACAGATTCCAAAAGTAATTTACGATTAGATAACTTCTTTGCACATCCTCTCTTCATAAATATTGCAAAAAATTCCAGAAGAGCGGTCGAAACGGTCGAGCGGCAACGAGCTGCTACGAGCATTTTACAACCAAGGCTTCCTAATCTCTTCTGCGCGATGCTGGCCAAATTTACTTAGTTTTCAACTTTGTAGGAAAGTAATGGCAGCGAGGCAAGCATAAATGTCAACCACGTTTTTAATGTATCTCATTCACAGAATCCGCGAAGTAGGAATGGCTAATAAGCTGTCTGATTTGGCAGAAGATTTCAAATTCAAATTTTTCAGCACTTATTCTAAATTATATTTCTATTATGCAGAATAGACATAAAATAATCTTCCCTGTTTAGCGGCTTCGACAGCTAAAACGAATGATCAAAATGAAACTGCATTTCATATAAAGGTTGTGGAGAGCATGGAAAAATGAATGGAAATGAATGCAAGAGAAAAAAAAGTTTGTACCAAAACTTGCCGATAGAAGAAATAGTAGAGCTGCGGTCATTTGTGGACGAAGAAATTTTCCTTGGGAGATGGATCGTGTAAAGTTTCTAGTGACTACGCGACAATAGCGCCTTGTAAAAAGAGAAGGGTAAAATACCTGTTATCAGTTCACTCTTAAATATTGATGATTTCCTGAAGGTTGTTCGTGATTGATGCGTTCTTTATATGGGCCTTACTTTACCTCTATGAGCTTCACGGGCAGAATTATTCTACACTAGAAGATGTGACGCCGAGTCTGCTCTTACAGCGAACCTGCCTGCCCTGACCGTTGCGACATCGAAATGGACAGTTTACGAGGAGTTCCGAACTCCACGCACCGCACGCAACAGGCTGCACGCAGGATACTGAAAGTGTCGCCGGGTGTCCAAGGGACCTTGAAATGGATGAATAAAAGATTATTTTCCGAGAGTTTCAGGAATTAATTAATCATTGTACTTCAAAAGCACGCTATTTCCCCTGTCGTCAACTTTTGGCCCTTTTTTCCAGCAGAATTTATTTTCCTTTGCATTTTAAAGTATGTGTATGAAATGTGATTTCCTTTTGTTCATTCATTTCATCTGCAGATGCTTCCAAACAGGAA
>JAOUZG010018352.1:3516767-3565566 GCA_026289955.1 Argiope argentata | reverse complement strand
ATATTTTAAACTCTAATTTTAAACGTAGTTAATTCTCAAAGTTTTGTCTTTAGCTCATAGTAACTTCCTTCTAAAATATTATTTCCTGATCCATTCCACTGTTCCTATTTAAGAAATCAAATAAGTATTACAAAAATAATGCGCAATTGAGTCCAAGTGCCCAGTGGATGGATAATGAATCACTGGTGTCAATATTCTTTTATAGTATTCTTTCGATGAGTAATAAATCACTTATATACAATAGATTTTTTTTAAATAATCCCGTTTCTCTTGTCAAGATCAAATGTATCAGAATTAATGTCAGAAATCTACACGTATGTGATTTATGAGAATATCGTAGAATATAAGATCAGAGATAGATATTTCGTTCCTTTTTTAACCTTTTTTCATATAATGTGATTATTGAGCCATGCTGCAGGAATAATCGAAATTAAAAGGACAATATGTGTTCTCCGTGATTATTTCGGCTACGACACAGCAACTTTCTTTCAATTCTAAATTAATATGGATTATATTACATTTATATATCGATCAGGATATTTATTGTATAGTATGCATGTTTCAAAAAAAATATTCAGTTGCTTTAGGTGCTTTGAGAAGGAAGCCTTTATTTCAAAAGAATGATATTCGCCATTCCTTGTTCATGTTAAATCTATCGATTACAGCGAACACAAGTAGACTAGTTCTATATATTTAGCAGTTCAGGTTTCTGAACAACAGATACTAGTTCACTTTAGGAAACAAAAATCTCTTAACCTATAAAAAAAGTTAAAATTTGTTGAGACAATTTTATTTCTATTTCAATTATCTGTCGAATGCACAATTAATCAGAACTCCTTAACTATAATTCCTGATTTTACAATTACTATCCACTCTTATGTAGCATTCATTGCAAATAAATCCATTTAAAGATTTCTTGATCTCCCATAAACCTCAGAAGCTGCTGCACCCCTTCCGTTGTAAAGCGGAACACGACAACAACAACTGAATCAAGCTGATGTTGTTTTCACTACCATTATTTGTTTATTTCGAAATTGATTATTTTTAACACACATAATCAAAGATTTAAATACACTTTCTTAGGATATAAATTGTTTGCAAGAACTCTATTATCAATCAATTAATTAAATTTCATTTCTATCTGTTTCAATTTATCTAATAGTGCTAATGTAGTAATTACTATGGAGACAAATTACTTTCTTTTGACAGTCAATAAACCATCCAAACCTCAAAATTCTCCTATTTTTCGAGGTTAGAAAATAAACCGAAAGTTTCCGTATTTGATCGACTATAAGCCCATAGCAGATAGATCTTATATGTGTGAAGTTTCTTATTAGTATTTGACACAATGACTCGTGAAGCATGGTACCATATCACGGTTGTAATTTTGGAGTGCATGTTCTTCGAATTATAGATCGTTTAGATATTTGCAATACATTATTAACAGATGATATATGGGTAAAAATATTCATTGAATAGAAAAAGTACACAATTAAATAATAACCAGTCATAATAATCATAATTGCAAAATAAAATGTTACAAATGATTAAGTTAGGCATTTATCGTATCATAGTGTTTTGCGCATAGTTGTTTTCATGAATAAAATGTTCCTTTTCTTGTGTCTTGCCTTTTTCTTTTAATCGATTTATTCTCAATTTTAATGTAAGAAAATTGCTTACTCTAGAGTTACATAAAAAAATGTTTGCCTTACTTTTTATGAGTAAATAACTTTGAGCTTGGAAAGTCTAAACATCTTATTTACGAAAAAAAAAAATCTCCCAAAGGCATTTTTGTAGTATTTGCTCTATTGTTAATTTACGAGCAAGATGACATAATTTATTACGTATACTCATCTCGATTCTTTATATTATATTTTTAAGACCGTCAATTCTCCTGATGTAATTGTTTCTTTATTGCTTAATTCTTTTGGATTTCCCATTACAAACACTTGGAAAGAAAACATTTCAAACTCTGCTTTTTTAATATAGATACCAAATTGTAATTTTTAGAGCTCTTTTCCGCTTTCTCGTTTAGATTCGTAATTAAATAATTTGCTTGTTTAGTCATTATCAGATAGGATTTCTTTATTTAACATTTATACCAAATTTTAGGACAACAGACATTTAAAAGCAAATTACATAAAAATATTTTCTTCCAATATGCCAAATGATTAAAAGCTTTGAATTTCATTTTGAATTACGTCAATTATTATTTTAACCTAGCCGCCTTTGGCGATCAGTCGGTTCGCCAGTATTAATGCTCGCTAAAATTTTCATATAATATTTTATGTAGCTGTGTCTCATAACAGGTTTTTCACCAAAATATATTTAAACCAAACAAATTCTGCTAATCAAATAATTCATTTATATTATTATTTAGTATAATTTTATTCAGATGATCTGTTGACTGTACTACTCATCTTTCTCTTTCTATCCGAGCAATGATTGTCCCGGAATTGATATTTTACTTAAATGGTAGAAGGAAAGGTCTAAAATTCTATGTTTTTATAGAATAATGAGATTCAAATTTTCATAAATGTAAACACACTAAATAAATAAAGACACAATTGATTTTCAAGAGATGCGAAAGTTTAAAAACAGCTTGGAAAATGCCGCGCACAGAGGAAATAATGGTGACACACACACACCCTTCTTTTTATTATTTTTCTATTCTTTTTTTCTTCACTACTTTTCTTTCTACAAACCCTTTTTGTCCTCTGTTATTCTTTTTTTCTTTATATATTACTTTATTATGACTTTATTTTGAGCAGGCATAGATTAAATAGCCATACAGACTAATAATAAAAGCCACTATTTTCTTTCTTTTTTAAACCTCCCGTTTTCTATAAACGTAAACCAACTGACTTCGCGCATTTCTTTCTAAACAAATGATAATTTATTACTTCCTGCTATCTTACTCGGTGTAGGGGAAGGAAATGAAGATTTTTGGCTGGAAAGTAAGAAAAGTGTCGTTTTAACTATTTTCCTCGCAGTTTATTCATTTTTTCTCTCCATAAGAACCATCCTCGTGTCGTAATGAAAATATTAAAATAAAAATTAGCCGAATTGGTCGAGCCGTTCTCTAGTTTTGCGCTTAGCAATGCATTTCGAGTTGCATTTTTATTAATATAGTTGATGTTTCATCATCCGAAGTTTTGAGAACGAATATATGTAAATTATTTCAATGCATAGTTTTTAAAACTTTTTTGTTTGTCTTTGAATAATTTAACGGTAGTATAATTTTCAAGGATAATTCCGGAATCTCTTTTTCAGTATCAAGAATTGAACTTTTCCATTCATTTTTATAGATCACAGATGCAAATGAAATAGTCAAGAACTTGATTGATTGATTGACCATAGTAGTTTAAAACTGAAAGTTTCGACGCTTGATTCATTTAATGCTGATGGTAGAAGTATTCAAACAATCAAAATTTCTGGAATTACCACTTGAAAATTTTTTCGTTAATCCGTGTATTTTTCTTGGCATTTTTAATTACCCAGAATATGGTTTGTTTTGACTCTTACGTTTATGAACTACAATATGCAGCAGGATTGTGGAACAAAATTATTGTCAAGATAATCAATACTTCCTACAGATTTGCTTCAAAAGAAGAAGAAAATAATTAATGTGTAATGTTATAATATTTGTACCAATCCGCATATACAGAAGAAAAAGTACAATTTCTAGAACAAAAATTCTAGGTCGAACCGAAAAAATAATTGAGGTACTCTCTTGATTATGAAACTTAACCATAAAAGAAACCTTGCTCTTTCATTTGGACATGGTCTTCACAATGCCGCAAAAAGAGAGGCAGTTATGAATCACCAAGGCTCGATTTTCAAAGTATTGGATTGTAAATCCTTTGGTCCTTGGTGCGATTCCCTTGGTGCGAAAATATCCAAAGACTGGATTTTTAATTTAAAATTGATCTTATTATTTCTCGAAAATCAAGATGATTCTAGAACATTCTTTACTATTCGAGCGAGATGATTCTGGAATGTCCTCCAGATGTATTAAAGCTGATTTCTGCTCAGTTCTTCTTTCTGTTCTCCAGCGAGTTGCTTGGTGCTAGTAAACGCAATTGTTTCAAGCTATCCGTGTCTTTAGTTCAGAAATTGTGTCAATATTTATAGAATGGGTTATATAGAATACGTCAAATGGGCCGGCTTGCTGGCACAGGGGTAGCGCGTCTGCCTCGTGTTCAGGAGGTCCCGGGTTCGAGTCCTGGTTCGGGCATGGTTGTTATTCTGTGTGCTATCTGTGAGATGTGTGAATGTGCCCCCCTGTAAAAAGGGGTTGTGCAAGCGAATGAGATGAGTGTGTAGCAAAAGTCGTACTCTTGGCCCTAGTTGGCGCTACTTGAAACAAGAGACGCTTCACTCGGCTTAAATCTGCTGCTGGGTCCAGCAGCGAGCTTGTCCATAGTCAAGTGCCATTAGAAACAACAACAACGTCAAATGGACTCCATAACAAGTATCTCGTGCACTGAATCACATGTGGGGCTTCGTCGTTTGCGATAATGTCATTGGCTATCATTGTGCATCCAATAGAACCGAGATCTTACAAATTTTTTAACTGAGTAATCATTTGTTAATTTCTTTAGAGGATCTCAATTTATGTTCACAAGCGTGATGGACATAAATTGAGTTGACATAAGTTGTGTTGGCAGCATTTTCGATAATGAGCCTGACTTGTCCGGGTAGGAGCAGAGTATAGACAATATATGGCTATCTTGCAACTTCCATAATATCTGTTTAACTATGCACAAAGAACTGTGTCTTTGAGTGACTTTAAGGCCTAAGAAGCAGGGCCTGACTAAAGCAGGGGCCTACGGGGCAGTTGCCCCGGGCCCCCACATACGTGGGGCCCCTCAAACGAATAGAAATTTCATTCTACTTTTCCCTTTTTAAGGAATGTCTTTCATTACTAAAATAGTGAAGCAAATTGAACCCCCAAAGAAGTTTTAGCCCCGGGTCCCAATCAGGATAAGTCGGACCCTGCTAAGAAGGATGGGGAATAGTAGCACAGATTTCATAACTTGCGAAATCTTGTGACCCTTTCTGTTGTCACCTCTTTTATAGGGTGCTAAAAAAATTCCTTCATTATAAGGAATTAGTGACATATTAATAATAATAATAATAATAATAATAATAATAATAATAATAATAGGCGGCTCCCATAAACATTGATAGACAGCAAGACAAAATGTGTATTGTTTGAGTATTTGATATTTGATGCAGCTCTGCATTTTTAGTGAAAAACTTATAGATGCTCGAAATAGGGAGTTTTTAATTCTTCTAAAGAAGGTTTTAACGCATTCATTCTTTTTTTTATTTCTTGATTCTTCAATTTTTAAAACATTGCGCCATTTTAAAAATTAAGTTCGGAGGTATCTATTGTGTTTTATTGAAAAGTTTTTTCTCCAATTTCAGTTTATAACAAATATATTTTTTATTTGAATTTCAATTTTTGGGATTAAATTGATAGATTTCTGTTTATAGAACTCAATAAAAATGTGTCATGATGTTACATTTCATAAAGATTAAATTGGATTTTTATTTGGGAATCCTTCATGATATACAATAAAGCAATTATCTCTTCAAATACTTAGTACTAATTAAAAAAATAATCAAAAGAAACACAGGTAATTTCAAAACAAAATGGCTTTATAAACTTTTTATCATGTCAGAGCATGACGTTGTTTTTGGGATGAGGTTTTTTTTCATCAACAAAAATCAGTAGGCGAAAAATGGAAATTTTATTATCTGCGCAAGCATGTCAAAAAACCAGCTTTTAATAATGTCTTGCCATTGCATTTACAAAAGCCCTGATTTTAAAAAAATAAGTTAATACCTACAACAAATAAAACTTAGAAAAATGTCATTTTGAGCACATGATTATATGAAATGAAATAAATAGGACGTGTGATATTTTTTTGAACAATAAATGCGACACAAAGTTTTTTGGATCGTTTGCAATACTAAAGTGACTCATTCGATGAAACCATTAAAATGAATAAAAATATAATTTAACTTGCACGAGCACGTGGTGCTTGGCCGTTCAAGAAATTATATTCTGACATGATACATTGAAATATGCATAGCAGATTTCATTCCAATCTTTATTTATTTATTCAAAGGAAATTAAACCTTAACTAATATAGTTTAAAAAAATAATATCGTTTCAGTACTTAAGGAAATATTCTTTAACACGAATTGTATGTTTACATTTAAAATAAAAGCTACTTTATCCGTCAAATTAATTGCATGAATTCTGAAATAACGAAACATGTCTACTTTAAATTTCAACAATGAAAATTACAATTTGAAATCTCCTCTAATAATGTTTTTAAATAATTGTTAAAACTAGGAAAAAATTGTACAATTATACGTATAATCGGAAAAATGGCTTTTTGAATCTTAAAAAACTGTAACAAGCATTTTTGTATAATATTTTCAGAAATTCCCACTAATACAAATAAAGTTTCTTTTAATTTTTTTATTATAGTCTTAATTAATGAGTAGTTTTACTTATTTCAAATTCCAAAGCAACATTCTGACATGTTGTCTGATCATCCAAAACATATTTGAATCAAATCTGATAAAATTAAGTCAAATAATTTTGCATGTAATGCGCCAACGGATAAAAGGGTCACAAACACATGAATTTTTGTAAGAATAAAGATCATTGCATAATGTACATTACATAAGGCTCTCTTATATAAAGGACAACATAATGATATACAAATAAAATATTTTTCAACGTCAAATCTTTTCAAAAAATTTTAATGAAATTTGCTAAACTTGTTCAAGAAATGTTTGATTTATCAATTCTTTAAACCACTTAACAGAGGGCTAAAAAGAAAAATTCGAATATTAATTTCTGTGAAAATTTGAATAATGCTGTTATTCTTGGACACTCATTTTGGAAGAATCCGTTGTCGCATTTGAAGGTCGCGGTACGAACCTGCGTCGTTTCGGCCTGTAGCCGAGTATCATACCGATCAAGCAAAAGGGACCCTTCAGCTCGAAAGATATTAACTGGCTTATAAGGCTAACGCTACACCCTTTTAATACATATTACGATTTATCCAATCAAAATTTAAAATATAATTTTAAATGCTTTTAGGCATTTTAACAATATATTTGTGAATAATTGATTTTATAATTGATGTATTATTTCCTTCTTAATGATAGTTTAATTAATCTATACTACTATTATAAATGTGAAAGTTTGGATGAATGATTGATGTTACTCAGTCACGCCAGAACAACTGAATGATATTGGATGAAATTTAGCATAGTGGTAGATTATAGTCTACAGAAGAACATAGGCTAATATTTATTCCAGTTAATTGAGTGGTTAATTTTTTAATAATTAAAAACTAATTTTCACACCAAAATTCTTCCCCACCGCTAAATGTGAAAGAAATCGATTTTGTTTTCGCACTTTAAAATAAAATATAATAATGGAAATTAAAAAATTCTATTCTGTATTACGTTACCGCAACTCATGTAGTAAATTCACGCATTGCATCGTCTCAAATGGCGCTGAAATTCACGCATGCGCATTGCTGTTTTGTTTTATTTCAGGTGATTATTTATTCTAATGAAAGGATTATTTTAATAAAAATTATTTATTCTCATAAAGGAGCCATTATTTTATTCTGTTGAAAATCGTCTGCTTTCGAATTTCATCAGAAGAGAAATTAAAAAATGTCTGAAAACATCTGCCCGTAATCAAACTATCACTCCATTGTAGTATTTAGGAGGTGGAGACAAAAGTGGAGGAGAATGTTGGGATTGTAATTTAAAAATATAGAGATTTGTCCCTCTCAGAATTTTCTGGAATATTCCTTAATAAACTTGTCATGTCAGAAAGCGGCTTACATGACACTGGTATACATTAGTTACGAAATAATAAATATTGGCGAGAATTTACTATTTTTATTGAACATATTGAGCCATCTTGGGCGAATTATTTGGCGAATAATTCTTGGCATGCTTTAAAAGTATCCGAAAATCGAATTTACGTTTCAAATCCGCTTTCCAGGGCCGATTTAAACACAAAACTGCACGTATAGTCATATAACTCCTTACCGTATATTTAGATTATCTCGTTTTCGAATTACCACGTTTACGTACTTCTAAATGTACTCACCAACAGAAGGTCGAAATATCGTTGGTTTTATGACGAACTTTGACAAATGTGCACACTATAGATGTTGAATCTGTATACTGAATTTTATTGATCTAGTTCTCTTAATTTTGTAGATTTCGCACAAAATTTGACAGGATTTGCAAATTTGGGATAAAGATCTATACTAAATTTCATCTTTTTAGCGCAAAGCGTTTTTGAGTTATCTTTGTCATAGACAGAAAGATAGATGTGCAAAAATGTGCTTTTCGAATTCAAGAAGTTTAAAAAATAGAGATTCGTCAAAATCTCAAGCTTGAATTTTTTTAAAATTTTTAATATACTTTCTGTATACTATGTATACAACAAAGAGAAAAAAAGGCAATGGAGCACTATTTTAGTGTTTGCCTATGTTTCCATTTTATATATGCACTCCTTCGCGTCTAGCTGTGATTTAAAAAGACAGGACCAGTTTTGTAAAAACTCCAGTTGTTTTTAATTGAAATACCAATAAAATTAATCTAAACAAAACAAACAATGGATTTAGAGGATTTACTTTGTAAAGTAACACTTTTATTTAGCAAATAATTTTAACACATTTCTTAATATAATTTAATATTTTTATCTCTTTAATCGAAATCATTAGTAACATAAAGGTATAAAATTCCTTCATAATCTTTCATCAGTTTGATAGTCTTTTCCTGCGATACTTTTCCGTTAGCCAGAAGCAAGTGAAAAATCGCCAAAAAACGCCAAAATTCTTACTTCGATTTAAAATTTAAAAATCACCAAACAATGTAGAATTTCGCCAAATGCAATTTTACAAAAAGTTGCCGAATAATGTAGAATTTCGTTGACTGTTTTGTAATCCGCTTCGCTTGGCGACTTGGCTGGCGTTTGGTTCACAATTGGCGACATTTGCACCCGGCTAAAGAAAAAAGAAAACCTTTCCCGCAAACAAAAAAAATACTATTTCTTTTTTTACGATTGTGTAAGAAGCAGACGATAACTTTTATTACCCATTAACTCAAAAGATTACATCATAATGACGCTCCATTTATTGAGTGTATTAATCAAAATCAGAGCCGCAAAATGGATTAAGACGCATAAAAAAAGGAACAGCGAAGAATAAAGGCTTAGAATGTTCAAAGCCATATACACTCATGTACATAAATTAAGGATAATTCAGAGTCACGCAGAAGTTGAACTTTAAAATACATATATCAACCATAAAATAACTACACACATCTTCAAAAATCATGTGCAAATCGCAGGAAGCCTCCAGAGGATACCGATAGAACGTAACAATGACGAGAATGTAAGAGAGTCATGTATAAGGAATACAGACAAAGAAGTAAAATTGTTCTCAAGCATTTTATAAGCCTTTCAGCGCAATAACCGCATGACACAAAAGACGAATTAAAACGAATTAGTTTTATATGGTAGAATTATCGCCGTCTGGAATGTGGGTGTACCCAGTTTGAAATATCCGAGGAACTTGGTTTTACCCACAGAGTCATCTCCAGGTTTTGGTAACGATTCCAATATGATGGTAATGTTACAAGATGTTACAACACAGGTCGTCCTCGAGTTACAAAGCCGAATGAGGATAAGTACTTGGCAGTGTGTAAGCAATAAATAAAAATTCACTCAGACAAGTGAAATAACATGCCTTTAATGTCAGACAACTTGGCAGAATCATGAACATTGGAGTTATAAAAATCTTTTATCAGGAATCAAATGTAATCAATGTTTCCAGAAAACCAGCTATCATCTGAGGCGACTAGTAGATGCAATAAATAAATCAGCAATTGCATAGCAATCAATAACTACAATATAAATTACAAATCAGATAGAGCAACCAAAATAGTTATATACCGAATGATATAATAGAATGAATATCTACATTTAAGTACATGCTCATTTTAAATTTTTAACTTCATTTGAATCTTTTATATATATATATATATATATATATATATATATATATATATATATAATCTAGTTCATAAAAATAATTTTAAAAAACTGTGTTTAAATATTATACTTTATGAAAAAATAAATGAATATCACAGTACAATTAACGCGCAATATTATACCATATCAAGTCATAATTTTTATCAAAAAAAATTTGTGAATTATAGATTCTATCAAGGTTAGAAAGAAGTCTAAATTACGTAGTTAGATTACAAAACTAAAAAGAAATCTCAATTTAAAAACTTTCGGAGTCGTCTCACCCAAAACTTTCTCGCATATATTTTAGTAAATTTGTCATGGCAGAGAACATTTTACATGGTATTGGCATACAATAGTAACTAAATATAAACTTTCGGCGTGCATTAGGCTTTTTTAGTGAGCCTATTGCATCTTCCTTGGCGAGTAATTTGCGATTAATCCCTGGCATGCATTAATAGCATCCAAAAATTGAATTTATATTTCAGATGCACTTTTCGATTGAAACAAAAATTTGGCGACTGTAACCAAAAATTCCCACACCAGTTTTGGTATATTTAAGTCATTGGGTTTTTCAATTAACGCGTTAGCATGCTTCTGAAAGTATTGATCGATAGGCGGTCGACCAGCTGTTGAATTTTTTAAAAATTTGACACATGTTCGTACTTAAGATGTTAAATTTGTATGAAGAATTATGTTATCATGTCAGAACATGATATTATTTTGGGAATGAGGGTCAACAAAAATCCGTAGGCGAAAAGTAGAAATTTTGCCATCTGCACGAGCATCCTTAAAAAATCAGCTTTAAATAATGCACCGCCATCGCATTTGCAAAAGCTTTGATTAAAAAAAAGATAAGCTAACGACTACAGCAAATTAAACATATATTAATGCCACAGAGAAAGGTTTATGGAGTTTCTGCCCATGCTGAGTTACCTCTAGTCTTGGTGATGTGAGACACATGCTGTTGCTGGAATTACATGGCTGTGTCATACCAGCAACAGCATGTGTCGATGGGGACATTTCTACTTAGATAGACGTCAGTTTGAGCACGGCATTATACGAAATGAAATAAATAGGAAAAGTGGTATTTTTTAAAACAATGCGAGACAAAGTTTTTTGGATCTTTTGCAGTACTAAAGTGACTCATTCAATGAAACTATTAAAATGACTGAAAATATAATTGAACCGCACTAGCACGCTGTGCTTGGCCGTTCAAGAAATGATGTTCTGACATGATACATTGAAATATGCACAGCATATTTCATTTTAATCTTTATCTATTTATCTATTTTCTTTTTAAAATTATCGCGTTAATTTATATTCAAACAACCAGACAGAGGGTCTACTACCTATGAGCAGATTTAACATGAAATTTGATTTTTTTAAAAACCCGGCAAACTCGGTTTAAAGAGTATATACCAAATTTCAACCGTCTAGCTTAAATCATTTTTCAGTTATCTTTGAACAGGCTATCAGACATTTTCCGAAAGTGTGTTTTTAAAACTCATTGAGATCTATAATAAGACAATTAATCGAAATCTCGAGGTCGAATTTTTCGACGATTTCTCTGCTTTCTCTGTATAACGTATACAAGAGAACAAAAAGAGGGAAAAACTTAATTAAATCCTTATTCAGTTTTTAAGTAATAATGAATGAAAATTTAAAGTAGCGTGTTCAGTTATTATCACGTGAGAACATGATGTTGTTTTGGTTAAGAGGTTTTGGTGTCATGGAAATTCGAAGGAAAATAATATTCGTTTTTTCATTGGTAGATATATTTAATTAATTTTATTAACAATTGCTTTTTGTTTGCCGTTTCTATGAAATACAATCATCTTCTAGTTTGTTTACGATCTCTTACTTTTAAATAATTAATCTCGTGTTCGGAAGATTATCGTTTTTTTAAAAAATTCTTTTTTAGTTTTAATTATCGCAATTTTGTAAAACTCGACTTATATCTATTCTTTAATGATATTATAAGCGCATTCTTACTGATTGTATTTCTCAAAATACTGTAAATATTAGAATATAATTTTACTGTAAATATTAGAATATAATCTGCATTATATTCGTTGGATTTTACCACATATTATAGCTGTCAGTAATAGTGATTTTTTCGTCGAAATTACTGGGTTTTTTAAATTTGAAAATTGGTGGAGCTCCAAAACTTTGTTTGCCAGCTAGAAAAATTGAAAATGAAATTTTTTAAAAATTATCATTATAGAAAGAGAGATATAAGTCTCATAATTTTTTTAAACCTGTTTAAACTGGTTAATCACTTAAATTAAATAAGAAAAATAATCATTTAAAAAATAATAATGTTCTCACATATTAACTTGGAATTTGCAACCGTAGATTTTTTATTTATATTTTATCTTATTTAATTAGTTTTGATATTAAGAATAATGATGTTAAAAAGGATATAAGTCTCTGTTAATCAAGGAAAGGTTACTGATTTCTTCACAACAAAATTTATATGCAGTCACATAAGTTCATTGATATGAGATCGGTAGTTTAAAATGTGTTTCAAAACCGAAGCAATAAAATTGTTGTGATACTGATTAAAAATGACACAAATGAAGGGAAAATTTGTGAATTTTAAAAATGGATTGTGAATTAAGAATTATTAAGTTAGTAAATATCTATATCTCTGTAAATTAAGAAAGAATGTTGATTTCTTCAAAACAAAATTGATAATTTACAGTTATATGTTTGATCAATATGAGGATAGTAAGCTTAGAATGTGTTTCAAAACTGATAAAATAAAATTGGAATGGTAGTGATAAAAAAAACTGATATAAATGAATGAAAAATGTATAACATATTTGAGATTTAATTTCGAATTTATATTTATAGCTCATTTTCGAGAAACTGAAAATAAAAATCAAAGCTCTCGTGATATACATCACCTTATGTAAAGCCTACAATTTTTTGCGGGAGAGGAGGAATAACCCACTTTTTAACGAAATATTAACGAAATTTCTGAAATTTCACTCCCTCTGGTTTTTGATTATATGACATAGATAGTTCTTCAAAGGTAAATTGACTGTATCGATAGCATTTATATAGCGGACGAAAAATATATAGCTATATTTATATAGCTGACGTATTCAAAGACAGATATTATCAAATAAAATCTCAAAATGTATACATGTTTTTTATATGACTGCTTAAAATATTATTAAAAAACCAAATAAATGTTATTGATTTTAGATTTTAAATTATCTGTCGAAATGAAAATCAACTTTCTGTCTCTCAAAATCAATATATTATAGTATTTATATAAAATACCGTATTGCAGAATTAGTTTAAATGCCAATTAGTTTGATTTCTTTTTCTAACAGAGCAGCTGGAAGGATTTAGTTTGGAAAACGAAATTAAATAGTAATGCCATCTAAAAAATAGCCTTTAAACAGCCCAGAGTGACGAAGTTTATCGCCACTAAAAATATTCGATTAATTTTTCAGAACTAGTAGCCGAAATACTAGCAGTTTTTTTTTTTACTTTCACGGAATTGACTTTTAATGATTTATTTCTTTACAGAGCTGTTTCTTGTTATCGGTCTTCATCTAGCAGTAATTTTTTAAAGATATCATTTGAAAGGATTCATAACGATCCTTTTCCCAAAACTCAACCCATATGATCTTCCCAGCCTTGATCTGGCATTGGCAGTTAACTTATTTCAAAGTTACTGACGTCATAACTTTAGAGGAACAGGAAGGATGGTTTAAGAACTTGGTCAGATTTAAGAGGGCAGTGGCTCTAACAAATCGTTCCAAAAAACAAAAACCCAGAAAAGAATTTTTTGACAGCCTTCACTTTCTCCAAATTTCATCAAACATTTGAAGATGCAGTAAGTTTGTTGTTTATATTAACTAATTTTGTAATTATCATTCTGGGGCTTGATTTGGTTTAAAAAGATGATTATGCACTGTTATTCCAATTGCTGTTTTACCTATTTTATTTAAGAAAAACGACGATTTACGAAATGTGCAACGTGACAAGTATGGTTGTCATATCACTGATTCTCCGACCCTCTCGAAGGCACACGGATAAAACATAAAACTGAATG
This sequence comes from Argiope argentata, assembly GCA_026289955.1. Taxonomy (NCBI): domain Eukaryota; kingdom Metazoa; phylum Arthropoda; class Arachnida; order Araneae; family Araneidae; genus Argiope; species Argiope argentata. Next base: position 3,551,401 of record JAOUZG010018352.1, on the reverse strand, counting down.
ACCGGACAGACGTAACAGCAAAACTGGCGGAAACTGTGGTTGAGTCCTAAGTGCTATCACTACCCCCGGTACAACCCATTTCGCAAGAATTACGCCCCGTCATAGATGGGATAAATTAGACACTTACTTATTTGTATACCTTTCAGGGTGGTGAGATCCAACTATCATGCTGGAAAAATCTCATTTTCTTTTCGAGGTGCCGCCCCCCCCTAAAAAAAAGGTATAACGCGTTTGGTAGATAGAACAATTTGTGAAATTTCATTTTGTTGAGGAAATCTTTAAACTTTTCTGTTTACTAAGTTATTCAAGCTTCTATTAGCGCACAAATACTGTACAATATTGATTAATATTTGCAGTAATGTATATATTGATTATAATATTGATTAATATTAGCAGTATTGTCTATATATTGACTTCAGATTGTCTTCTATATATTTAATCAATATATATATATTGACTATAATATTGATTAATATTTGCAGTATTGTATATATTGATTAATATTTGCAGTATTGTATAATATTGTGAAATATTAGTTCATATCATATAGAACTCAATATTGTACAATATTATTTAACAAGGTGATCTACCTAGGGTGCGAACTCAGTTACAACGTAACTGAGTTCGCACCCCAGGTAGTAACTATACTTAATTGTAACTATACTTAAATTTGATATAACTTCATTTGGCATAATTTAATTGCAGTTTGAAGTATCAGAAATTATTTTTATTTAAAAGTTCATTGTAGTCGAATTATTCATTTTTAGGATTTTTCATATACTTTTCTTTATGGCATTCATGTTAAGTATTATGAATTTACTCATAGAGCTAGCTTTGCTTCAAAACACTTTTTGACTGTCAATTACAAAATTCTTCTGAAAATATCAAAATCACCTTATCTTTAAGCAAATTACCACTTGTGGTGTTATTATTATCTTTTTCCCCCTATTAATTTATTGGTAATTATTTGCTTACATCATTTCAAACGTTACGAATGAAAGATTAGGAGTTAATTAACTGAAGTCATTTTGTTCAGATAATTTTGACTAAAAAATTGAATCGGAATCCAATTTTATTAAGTTTTCTTGCGTTATTTATACTCATTTTATATATTTGTGCAAATTTTTGATGAAAAGGATGCAACGAGACAGTATTATGATCTGATAATATCATCAGGTTCGTTTAGCCCGTGATAATGAATTAAAACATTAAATTTTATTCAATAACATTGAGATACAAAATTTATTTCGATAAGAATTCGCAACAACATTAATTTTATTAGTTATAAGGCAAGATTGTTGCGAAATAAAAATTGGATAACAAGATTTAGAATTACAAGAGTTAGTGGTATTTTTTCCCTAGTTCTAGAAATTTTGGCATAAGATTATTTGCACCGTATCGAATATTTGAGCCTGTTTTTTTTGGAGAATATCATCAATATGTCGTTCATATTATATATGAATATATCAAAAAGATTTTGCTACAAAATTAAACTAATTAATTAAAAATGAATTAATCGGAGAACTAAAAAAATTGGATAATACGATTTAAAATTAAAAAAAAATAGTGGTATTTTTTCCGCAGTTATGAAAATTTTGACATGAGATTATTTGTCACCGTGTGGAATATTTCAGCTTGTCTTCTTTGGAGAATATTATAAATGTGTCGTTCGTCCGAAATTTGCAAGAGAACGGCCTCTTTGCTTCGCTTTCATAAATTGTTTAAGAAAAGAGACTGTCTCTGTTTCTACTTTTCATCTCAAGGAGATTCAGGAGGCTGAGATCGAAGCCGATGACACAACGGAGTATGTGAAGTCATTTAAAAAGAAAATCGTGTACTTCTGAGCATCATAGTTATTTCTTCTTTACTACTTTTGTCATTTTGGCATCGACGGTTTTCACGTTATAGATGTTGGTCCAATGTTATTTATGAGTTTTTAATATGGAAATCACATTTTAATAAAAGTAAGTATCAAGCTTTGACATTTTCTAAAATTGGTCACTTAAATGTAACTGTTAGAGCTTCACTCTACGATAAATTTTATTATGCAATTCTCAAAAGCATATTGAAACGATTCTTCAACACCTTGAGAGCAAAAGACCCTTAGATACGCGCCCTATCTAAAGAGTGTCATCTTAAAAATTTGTAAAATTTTAATAAAATAAACAAATTTTCATTATATTGGTGAGGGAATATAAGACTTTGGGAGAAATTGTGGCGGAAAATTTATTAACTTTAATTTTATTATCAAAGCATGATTTTGTTTTGGGGTTGAGGTTTTTTGCGTCAACAAAAATCCCTAAGCGAAAAATAAAAATTTTACTATCCACACCAGAATCTCAAAAAAATCAGCTTTTAATAATGTGTTGTCATTGCATATACAAAAGCTCTAATTTAAAAAAATAAGTTAATGACCACATCCAATAAAACCTAGAAAAATGTCATTTTGAGCACGTGATGATATGAAATGAAATAAATATGAAATGTGATATTTTTTTAAACAATAAATGCGAGACAAAGTTTTTTTGGATCGTTTGCAATGCTAAAGTGACTCATTCAATGAAACAATCAAAAGGGATAGAAATATAATTTAACTTGCACGAGCACGTGATGCTTGGCCGTTCAAGAAATTGTGTTCTGACATGATACTTTGAAACATGCATAGAAGATTTCATTTTAATATTTTTCATTTTTTTAATTTAACAGTTTTGGACAAAATTTCAGTGAAAATTTAAAGCTTCCTCCAATCATCCTCAAGTAAATTCTAATTAATCTATTTCACTTTTTTAAAGCATCACAGATTTTATTGGCAAAAAATTCCAATAATAGTAAAAGTTTTTGAAATACTCCGAATTTTATAAGAAAATTCGAAATTTTCATTAAAAATTATCACATTTTTCAGTGAAAGGTCAGTAAAATAAATAAACAGGAATCGAAAAGTTAGATTTTAGACCATGACATAGCTAGAAAAGTTTGATTAAAATTCAATAACTTTGAAATGATATGTTCATTAGCTATCTTATGATTTAATAGTTAATAGAAAGCTTAGATAAATTTAATTTCAATACCAAAAAAATATTTTCTGAAAGGATTTTTACTACTAGGAAAAATAACGAAAAATGCAAGTTTTCTCGTTTCTAGGTTTTAATACCTGTTTCCTATCGCCTTATTTTTTATTGTTAAGATTTACAACATCTGCAATTAATATTTTGATCGATTTTAAACTGGTTTTATTCTATTTTCACTTTATGCTTTGTTTTTGTGTTATATTTTAGTAGTGTTTTGTGTGTATTACGTTATATTGTGTACAGTAGACTCTGTATTTAATTATTTTATTTTTGAATTCTCAAGTAATTTTTAAACATCAGTGGATCAATAGAAATTTCTAAGTAGTTCAAAATGGTCTATAAATGTTTACATCATTAATTAAATAATATTGTTTCAATAGTGCTTCAGAATTTTTTCTGCTATTATCTTTGAGCAAAATAATGCATTAGAAGTTGCTAAGCTGTTCATTATTGTTTTATAAAACCATTTTAACTTCTCTGATCAATTTTTTTTGCAAAAAGCTGAGTAACATGATTTTTATTGTTTTTTTTTGTGGTTGATTCAGAAAGGCCCAATAAACTTTTTTTGAATTTTTTTAAATCTCGTTTTACTATTTACACTAAATGTTATACCTGTTTAAAGTACATTTCTATATGGAATTTTATTGAAATAACCGCAAAAGAAAAGCTATTCTTACAATAAATCATGTTTTTTTAGATTAACAGAAATTTTTTATATATAACATGCCCAAAATAATTTTGTAATTTGTCTGATAGCTCATTGCGGAATTCAACATTCTCTTTTGAGTATTATTATTTAATTTTATAAGAACTGAGTCGATTCTTCTCTCTTTGTATAGGTTCTCCTAAACTTTCTATTTTTAGAACTTTAGTCTTCTTTTAAACTTAAACTTTTAGTCTTTTTTTTATTATCGTAAGAGCTCTAGAATTTTAATTTCCACTGTAGGCTCTGCGTTTCCTTTCTCTGTTTGTCAATGATATTTCAGCATTCCACGATTGCTTTTTAATCTAAAACTTGCCAGGTATTAATAAAAGTAGTAGGGACGAAGTCATTTAATGGATATGACTTCTTTATAATAATCTCTAATATAAATTTCAAAAACAACACATAGAAACAAGAAAAGCAATAAGTCATAGATAGACTCCCCGATCCGCCACGAAGGTGCAAGGATTAACCCTAAAACTGAATGACCAGACCTCCGTAACAACGGCATTGGTGGGTTGAGTCCTAATAGTCATCACCGGCCTTGGTACAACCATCCCCTTAAGAAGTACGTCCCGTCATTGATAGGAAGAGTCCAACCCCCCTCCTATTAGTGTACCTACTATGGGTGGCGAGATCCAACCACCATACCGTATGCATCTCAACTTCAATTACGAGGTGCCCCCTGAGGGATAAATAAAGCAATAAAAAATAAATAAAGGAAATGAAATCTTTACTTTTTATCATAATTTGAGAATAAGAGAATTATAGTCCAATTTAATTGTTTGCAATTTTATAACTCTTTGAATGCCCAAGCCTGGGTTGAACAATTTTAATTTCAATTTAATATTTACACTATATGTTTGTTCCTAGTAATCGCATAAACGAATATAAATCATTTTTGAATTCGTAAATGTATAATATATAATAGGAATTAAAAAAATAATCTCGAATTTTTCGCGAAACAAAGATTGTAGGATAGTCACTCGTCTTAAATCAAATCCTTTTATTCAATTTCTGTTAATGGAAGGAAATTTCTTGTTATAAAAATCATCGGCTCATTTATCGAAATAGTTTTTTAATCAATTATTAATTATAAACAAGATATTTTTTAAGTGTTATTGGTTTGATAGAATATTATGCATTTAATTTCCTTTGAATCGCTTAAACGTAACTTGTTCGTGATATTTCAACTAGTGTTTCTAAGTTTAAAATTATTATAAGAATTAAAGCAATTTATTTTAACACTTTTTCATCAATTCTTTTTATTGATGAAAATATCCAAATGCTCCTTAATTCTATTACATCATAGTAAATTTAAAAAAAATGTAATTATTCAGGGAATCCATTATTTAATTTAGCATTATCTTTCGAAACTTTATAATTTCACTTTCACATTCTTTCTACATGAAGTGCCCGACAGTGTGGTGAAAGTTTGGAGAAAAGAGTGCCAACTCATCTACCATCCTTATTATCTGACCACGGTTCAAAATTGAGATCCGTCACAAAATATCCTCAGTGCTACTTTAGAAGTGACGTTAATCTAACTAAATAAAACTAAACCTTTACATTCATCGTCGATAATGAACATAATAATATTTTTTCTTGTTTTTAGAAAATAAAAGTGGATTAAACGATTAAACATGTGATGCAACAATGGAAATAATTTAAATTTCTCTTCGAAATTATAGGTATGGGTGTATAAAATAACGTGAAAAAAATGTCAAAATCTAAGTTTATTTTATTTATTTATTTATTTTTGTACAAATACGGTTTGCTTCCAGTTGGTCAGAGAATATGAATGTAATTTGGAACAATTATTTTGTCATTCGATCTGACATAATTTATTTGTTGTATAATAATCTTTTGAAGGAGACATTAAATAAAACCTTTTCCAAATTACTTTATCATAATTAACTAGTGTCAGTAACAGAAACAGTCATAATTATCCCAGTGTGCTTCTAAATGGTCAGAGAATATGGGGATAATTCAGAATACTTTTTATTTTTATTTTGGAGCATTTTTTAGGTTTTTAGAATATGTTTGAAAGGATAAGAAACTACTGATTAGAGTATAAGAATTTATTTTATCACCACTCTCAACTACCTCAGAACATTATTTTTTTATACTTTTCAATGAAAACATGCAATATGTTATAGTTTGAAGGCAATATTTTAATTCATAGAATATTGGATTTAAACTCTCTTAACTATTGAATTTTTTTTCGTAATAGAATAATTGATCACCATTCATATCAAGTTTTGTAGGGAAAAGCCAGTAAATAATGTTTTAAGTAAACAAAAATATTCAGAAATTATAATGTTCGTATCGGGAACAATTTTTTGGCAGTTTGCAGGCTATATTATAATTCATAGAATATTGGATTTAAACTCTCCAAACTGTTTAATGTTTTAATAATGGAATAATTTATGACCATTCATATCAAGTTTTGTAGGAAAAAGCCATCAAATATTTTTTTTATGAAAATAAAAAAGGTTTGAAATTATAATGTACGAAACGGATCAAGATTACGCATGTGTATTAATAATAAATGGATTTATTTATGTTTTGAGCAGAGATGACAAACCCTTCATGACAGTAGTCTAAAACGCGTCCGACCTTGAGTTTCCATCGCACAGTTATGATGCCAGAGCAGAACCATTGGGCATAGTGGAACAAGACAACTGAATGCGCATGATTGAATTTTTCTCAATATTCGAGCCTCATTCTGCCTTTTTGCCGCTGAATAACATGTTCTTATAAGTGTTCACCTGATTTTTTATTTCTTCCAAGAGGACTGAACGTGTTCAACTAAGATGCTGCATCAAATTTTGACACTTTATCAAAGTTTCGCATTCAGAATTATCTACTCAAGGCGAACAATTCGTAATATACAGCAAGTATTGGTGATGAGTCTTTGGGGATAAGACGTATGATGGATTCATTCAACCAATTCAAAAATGGTCATATGTCGGTGGAGATAATCAAAGAACATCACAAATTCGTACTGGAAGAAAAAACAGTGACACAATGGTACTATCAACAAGTTCTACGCCTAATCAGAGATGCAATTTGGCGCGAAAGATAAGATCTCTGAACACCGAGAAACCGGCAGTTCCATCATGGCATTACTCCGGCTCGTTCGTTACATCTGATCTAGACTTTCTTGTCTAACACGGAATTCAAGTCGTCTCTTAATCTCTATCCTTTAGATATAGCACCTTGCGACTTTTGTTTTATTCCGAAATTGAAGATGCCGTTGAAAGGAACATTTTTTTAGTAGAAAAGAAATAATGCAGAACGTGACAACGGAGATGAACACCATTCTTATTGAATCCTTTTAGAAAGGCTTCCGACAATGGATGAATCGGGGGTTAAGTGTGTAAAGATTATTTTGAAAAAGATCAGGATCTAAATTTCGTAACGTAAGTAATATATTTTCTTGGCCAAAAGTCGGGTACTTTTTAGACAGTCCTCGTTTATCCTGACAACACTGAAATACTGCCAGTACAGTTTTTAAGCCGGCTTTCTGGCACAGAGGTAGCGCGTCTTCCTCGTGTTCTGGGAGTCCCGGGTTCGAGTCCCGGTTCGGGCATGGCTGTACTTCTGCATGCTATCTATGAGAAGTGTGCATGTGCCCCCCCCCTCTGTAAAAAGGGGTTGTGCAAGTGAATGTGGTGAGTCTATAGCTAAGTCGTACTCTTGGCCCTAGTTGGAGTTACTTCAAAAACAAGAGACGCCCCATTCGGTTTAAATCTGCTACTGTATCAGCGGGGGGCTTGTCCAATATGGCAAGTGCCATAGGTGATAACAACAGTTTTTAAACATTATGATAATTAAAACAGTTCCCTAATTTATTGAGAAAATGTAAATATATTTTATATATTTATGTTTTTAATATACATATATTTTATATATTTATGTCTTTAATACACATATATTTTATATATTTATGTTTTTAATATACGTATATTATATATACATGTTATGTAACATATGTTATATAATATATGCTATGTCTTATTCAGGAACAAAACATGGTGTCTTGCTGCCCTCTTCGCTCTGTCCAGTTTTCTGAATATGGCCTTCCCCAGCGTTTCTGCCACAACACCATCGTATTACACAGCTGCTGTCTTCGAGTACGTTCAGACTCGAAATTGCACTTCGGATCCGGAAGAGGCGCAGGAAGTGTTGCGGTTTAATTTAGAAATGTACATTCCAGCCGCTAAGCTTGCTAAAACGAAAGTAGGTACATATTATAATATAAATTATTATATATACACTGAAGTGACAAAAGTCATGGGATAGCAATATGCAAATATACAGATGGCAGTAGTATCGCAGCGAAAAAGTATAAATGCGCAGTTCGTTTTCCACAGCTTTCATTTGTGTTCAAGTTATTCATGTGAACAGGTTTTTCGTGATTTATGGCGGCACGACGAGAATTGACAGACTTTGAACGTGGAATGTTAGTTGGAGCTAGACGCATGGGTCATACCATTGCGGATATCGTTAGTGAATTCAACATTCCAAGATCCATAGTATCAAGAGTGTGCTGAGAGTATGAGATTTCAGGCATCCCATCCCATCATGGACAGCGCATTGGGCGACCACCTGCACTTAACGACCGAGACCGCCGACGTCTGTGTAGAATGGTCAATGTTAATAGACGCGCAACACTTCGCCAAATAACTGCTGCAGGAATCAATGTGGGACGTACGAGGGACGTGTCCGATAGGACTGTGCGGCGAAATTTGTCTTCCTTGGGCTATGACAGCAGAAGATCGACTCGAGTGCCTTTGCTGACAGCACGACATCGCCTGCAGCGACTGTCCTGGGCTCGTGAGCGTATCGACTGGTCCCTAAACCAGTGGAAAACCGTAGCGTGGTCAGATGAGTCACGATTTCAGTTGTTAGGAGCTGATGGTAGAGTTGGAGTGTGGCGCAGACCCCACGAAGCCATGGACCCAAACTGTCAGCAAGGCACTGTTCAAGCTGGTGGTGGCTGCATAATGGTGTGGGGTGTTTTTGCATGGCATGGACTCGGTCCTCTGGTGCAACTGAACCGATCATTGACTGGAAATGGTTATGTTCAGCTGCTTGCAGATCACTTGCAGCCATTCATGGACTTTACGTACCCACACAACGATGGGATTTTTATGGATGACAATGCGCCATGTCACCGGGCCAGAACTGTTCGCGATTGGTTTGAAGAACATTCCGGACAATTCCAGCTCATGATTTGGCCACCTAGATCGCCCGATATGAATTCCATCGAGCATTTATGGGACATCATCGAAAGGCCCGTTCGTGCCCAAACTCCTGCAGCATCCATACTTTCACAATTATGGACGTCTATACAGACAGCATGGCTCAATATTCCTGCAGAGGTCTTCCAACGACTTGTGGACTCCATGACACGTCGAGTTGTTGCACTTCGCCGGGCAAAAGGAGGACCGACACGATATGAACAGTCATCCCATGACTTTTGTCACTTCAGTGTATATTACAATGATATTTTTAATAAAAGCAGCGATTGTTCTTTTCTCTTTTACGTTTGAGAAATATTGAAATGTCATGATGTCCCAAAATTAATGCAAGATTTCAATTTTTCACCCTTCGTGCAATAAAGTGTTGACAATCCGATTAAAATACATTGGTCAGCTGATGGCTTAGGGTTAATAAAAATGAAGAGTTACGCAATAGAACAAAGTGTTTTCAATGTGGAATGAAATTACAAAAATAATAAAAGTCTGGCGGTTACAATTCGAAAATTTCAGAATCAGCCTCCTAGATCGAGTGGTTTAGCACCACTGGATTTCTCTTTTTGGGATTGTTTGAAATTAAACGTCTATTCCAACAAACCCACAATTGAGCTGTCATTGAAAGAGGAAAATCAATGCTGCATCAATGAAATTCGGTCACATATATGCAAAATGGTTATTGAAAATTTCGACAAAAGTGTACGTATGTGCCAGCAAAGTGTGAAGGTCATTTAATTTGCGTGTTTGTTTATATATAACCCTACACTGTGTACTTTACGATGCACTAAAATATAACAAATTTAAAAAAAGGTATGTTTTTTTTATTTAATTCAAATCTTGAGATAACTTGTTGGTCTATCGTGTAAAGCTCTCTTTTTACTAACCCTAAGCAATCATTTGTCAAATGCTTTGTTTTTAACATGGTAGCCAACACTTTATTCCCAGAATGGCGAAAAAATCGAATCTTGCATTAATTTTGAGACAGTCTTTAAAACCAACTATTATTCAATATTAAAAATGGAGATCATACTTCCTTTTTTGGCGCAAAATTAATTCACATTAGCCTTCTTATTATTCATCTATAAGTCAATTTTATTATTTCCGATTTTAAAAAATCTTTGAACATTTTCTAATAGGATGAAAAAAACTTATATCCAACCCTGTTCTAGACTGTAAATGCCTCAAGCACCCTACTTTGAATTGATTCCTATATTGAAGAAAACAGTGCTATATTGATATTAATGCAGATTAATGATATGCATTTAGCCAGTAAGCGTTATCTTAACCAAGCGATGACTTACATTCACTTCGAACGCAATAGAAAGGGTTGCATAATAGATTTTGTGAAAAAATTACAGTATATGGAATAAAATTTCACTTTCATTAGATAGGAAAAATTAACAACTCATTATTGTAAGTGGCATTGCTATTGAAAATTTAAATACTGCCAAAAGAGTATATATAAATGTTGATGATACAGCTGGTATAAAGTTGAGGAATTGTTTTCCGAAGGGACGAATAGGTTTTGTAGTTTTACTTTGTGAGCCAACGTTAACAATCGACATTCTAAAGTTAGAAAATCCAATAAAAGCGTTTTTTAACTTAAAGATATCAGGTTGATCCTACAAACCAGAAATTATTAAGAGTATCAATAGCTCTTGTGTCGGCGTCCTGGTATAAAGGTAGCGCGTTTTCCCCGTGTTCTGGACGTCCCGGGTTCAAGTCCTGGTTCGGTTATGGTTGTTATTATGTGTTCTATCTGTAAGGTGTGTGTGTATGTGACGCCCTGTAAAAACGGGCTCTGCAAGCGAATGTGATGAATGAGTAGCAGAGGTCGTACTCTTAACCCTAGTTATCGCTACTACAAAACAAAAGACGCTTATTAGGCTTAAATCGCTGTGTGCCTCAGCAAGCTTGTCCATAGCAAGTACCATAAGAATTATCAACAACAATAATTTGTGTATTTTATTTATCTTAAGAAATTGTTATTAAGGATAAATAAAATAAAAGATAGATTGTACAAAATAATAAACTAATTTCATAAAAATCAATATCTAGTATTTGAAATATCAAAGAATTTAAGCTGTTTTTTATTAATTTATAGTAGGTTCATTCGTATTATAAAGAAAACATACCACTATGACATTTATATTATATCTTACAGAAATTTTCGGCATTTATATGGATTGGGAGTTTTTTTTATTTTACTCGGCGTGTATATACGTCATCTGCCCCCAAAGGAAAATTTGGCAGATGGGTCCATACGTTGAGCATTGTTAAATGGTTTATAGACTGAAAATGCTTTTATTGTTTCAGGGAGCCGATCTCATTGTATTTCCAGAATATGCTCTTTTTCCTGAATGTAACAGATCACAGACGACCCTTTTCTGCGAGAAGACACCGGATCCAGAAGAAAAAGCCAATCCATGTGTTGAAGCGCAAAGATTTAAGGATTCGCCAACTCTCAGAACTCTCAGCTGCTTGGCGAGGAATAATTCCATGGTTATCCAAGCCAACATCGGGGAGTACTTACCATGTGAAGGAGAAGAACCTGCATGCCATCCTTCGGGAAATCTCCAGTATAATGCCAATGTTGTCTTCTTTAGAGATGGAACATTAATCGCACGGTATCGAAAAGAACACCTGTGGTACGAACCACATTTTGACCTCCCCTTCGACAAACAAAACCCCATTTTCACAGTCGACTTCGGCACTTTTCTCTCATACGTGTGCTTCGATATATTTTTAGAAAGGATTATTGAAACGATAAAGGAGGACGTGATTGATGGCATTGTCTTTTCGACCATGTGGGAAAACACCATGCCACTTGGAATGACAGTCGAGTTTTTCGAAGCTTTTACCATAATGATGAACACAACTCTGATTGCAGCCTGCATCCAACTACCCGGTCAGTGGGCTGTCGGAAGCGGCATTTTTAGTGGCCCTTACGGAGCCTTAGCTTACACTTTTGACCCAGATGGAATCAACAAGCTTGTCGTTGCGAGAGTCCCTCGCAGAGATCGTATTTTGGAAGAGCCCGAGTCCAGCATCACTGCTGTTTTCTTCAACGGGACCACTTCCGAATGGAATTCAGATGGTGTGTATGTTACGAAAGAAGGTTCAGATATAATTATGCCACCTGCCAGAAATACCTCCCACAATCGCTATCATGTAATAAACATGGAAAACTATACCCTTCATCAGGTAACCCTTCCAAGTTCGCACATGGAAGAATGCAGTAATGGAATGTGTTGCTCATTGGAATATTCCGCTGATGATATTACAGAAACGTACTATTTCGCCGTATTCAACGGCACTCAGAACACATTTTATCCTTATTACTGGGGAGAGGAGTCCTGTTTGCTTGTAAGATGTGATGCTGCACATGGCAGAGTGTGTGCAACTTTCCCATTGTGGACGAATGATATTTTCCACCACGTTAACATAACTGCAAATTTCTCTACTCCTTTTGTATATCCTACTATTGTGAATGATCATTTCCGTTTAGTTCCATACAAAGACTGGAATTATAATACAGAATATACACTACGTGGATATCAGTCGAATATTAACTTTGATAGCGAAAAAGGACAGCCTCTGCTCGTTGCTGGGTTAAACGGTCGTTTGTATCGTGAAGATCCTGCTAGTAGTTTCTTTTAAATCTATGTAATATGACATTTAAAAGTGAAATTTAAAGAATTTTTCTCGTGAAAAACATTAAACCATGATTTCTAAAGCCTAAACTGTTTTTTATTTCAACTTAAAAGTTCTAAATGAACCTTTAAAAAATCAAAAACTGATTTTAGAAAGAACTATAACTTTTTTTATATCAACGTTTTACGCTTGGCCAGTTATTATTTGGAAAACTACATTTATGTATTTATTATTGTAACAAAACTATTTATGTTCAAGTTTCTCAACGAATATTTATATTAGTAAATCATATAGGTAGGAAAGTATTACTTTATCAGCTAAACTTTCCGTATGCCTTCGAAGATTGTCTTTTCATTCGTCTTCGACTTCAGTGTTAAATCATGTTTGATTCAAATCAGTTTCTTAGAAATGTTAGAGAATTCTCAGAGATGAGCTTTTAGATGGTACTTTGAATGTGTTGCAAGAAAACTGTTTTTTTTTTTTAAATTTTTATTTGTACTTTATATGTTTTATTTTTACTAGTATTTTATCTTGTACTTTCAAAAATAATTACAATTTTATTGATATGATATTCCGCTATTCTGTAAATATTGCATATTGTTACGAAATAATAAAATTTCTTTCAGAAGAGTGATAAGAAGGTGCAGACAGTCTTTACTGTCTATAAAACGCATTTTCAATATTCGAAACACATCGAATTAACTCTACTTAGTCCGCTAATTTCCAATAACAACAAAGCTATACATCGCCCGGCAGCGAGACAAGAGATGCTCTCTCAAGCTCAGCTAACAACGTATATTGTCCTCCGAATTCAACTGGCTGCCCACCTTTAAGGCGAGTCTTAAATAGCGTCCCACTGAAGTGGGCAGGTCAAACCTAAAAACGGCGCGCTTATTTCAAGTAAGTCTGGGGAATTTCTGCGGTATTATATAAGAGCAAATCATTATTTCTTAGCTTCTACGAGACATTTTAATGTGTAGTAAAAGCCATTAGCGCCCCCTTTATGTCGCCTGTGCACTTATATCGCAAAATTGTTTAAATATGGCGATGTTCTGTTGTAAATTCATTTAGAACGGCCTTCTTTCGCTAATGCGTGATTCCATTACAATTAATTTTAAAGAATTATACTATTTGTAAATATTTACAATATTTGCTTAACAATTCAGAAATATTTACAATATTTACCTTCAATTTTCACAAAATTCATAACAACATTATATTTACAACTAAGTGCTTTAAAATGAGAATAAATTTATTTTCTTTCAAAAGTCCACCCGATTTCCATTGAATTTTGATTAAGTTTAATTTCCCAAATCCAGGCTGCTTTAGATCTTTATGAAGCCTCAAACTGAGTAAATAGAATCAGATTCTTTTAAGGCAAAATGAAATTGCTACTACAAGGAACTTTAGAAAGTTCATAGATGTCATTTAATGCAAGCGCAGTATGTGAAATTATAGGAAAAAAGGATTTAAAAAAAAGTTTATTTTAGATCATTGGTTTGTAACAAACTCGTGGGAGATTTAATATATAGATAGTCAAGAAAAATGTACAAGAAAAGAGTTATCTGAAGGCTTATATAAAGACAAAAACAGATATTTTAAATTATTTTTTCAATTTCCATTATATCATTGGAATCACTGAAAAAAACTTTGATTAAAAAAATCTCCAAATTTCTTAAAGTTTTGAAACATGATAAACAAATGTAAGAAATTAATTTATCAACGAAAAATTTCTTCAGAAATAATTTAAACAATGTTAGTAGTGAATATAAATTTTGTATTCACAACTGCAACAATATTATTATTATCTTATATGGATGGCATTTATTGTAATGAAAATATTTCAGACTTTATTGATTAATCAATATGACTCGACAAGTGAAGAGATCTTTGGTTGATCAAATCATCAATTCTACATCATGATGATGCTCTATTTTATGAACAATTATGATTGAATGACGTAATATTCGGTATTACCCAAGTAGTTTACCCTAATAGTCCAAGATATTGTGCGATATTTCCTCGACGTTTACTGACATATTGAATGTAGGCCTATATCGTGTAGATATTGTAATAATGTTGGGTATTTTGTGCTAATAGGATATTCTTCTGCTGTCAGTCTACATGCCTTTCTTCTTTTACCTCGGATGAAGGATGTATCTAATTCTAAAAATTGCAGCCATCGGCGACGAAGGCACTTGCCATATGAATTCTTACAGTCTTTCTTTACGTTTTCAAGTGATTGATGACAAAAATGTATAATTTTACAGGATAGTCTTCGTGACATCTTATCACAATCGACTGCGTTAACTGAGCATCCAACGTTCAATATTTTTTGAACTTAAGCAAACTACTCAGCATTTTGCTCTGTAACTTCCATAAAGATGTTTTACATTAGGCTTGTATTGCCAATTTTATAAGATCATATATACCCCGAGGGATATTAATCAAAAACTAATTTTCTGACCAAATATCTTCATTTCCCCGCTACCAAGTAAGCAACGAATTTAGTTTGTTTTTACCCCACACTAATGAGGTTATGCTTAATATGATTTCGGCAGATTATTTTAAACGATTCTGTTTATTTTCATAATGTTTGATGCATTTAAAATTAAACAATGTTGATTAATTGATTTTTACGATTCATTTTGAAGTACTTTCGAATTAAAATAATGCAGAATAAAGAAAATTAGAAATTTCTAATTTGTATTGGGTTACACCTATTGGTGTGGAAAATTCATGCTTTTTGCATTGCCACAGTTGGCTTTGAATCCTCAATTGGCGGTGAAAATTCAATGCTAGTATAATTTGTTGATCAATTATTTATAGTCATTGTAATTGAAAGTACTGAATAGCCTGGTTGGTAGGGCATTGGGTTCGCATCACTTGGGCTGCGAGCTCAAACCTTCCAGCTGAAGATTCTCCGAGCGTGGTATACGTTAAATCTGTCATCACCAAGTTATCGTATGTAGAGTAATACCACTTGGGGTACTGGATCAGAGGTGGTCGTTCTCTGTTTCAGATCAAAATTACGATCTATGGATGAATGAATGAAATGCATAAAGGAAGTCCACCACGTAGAAAGGGTTTGTGTCATATATGAGCTAAAAGTCAAAGTTCTGCCCTCTGGTGCTCAGGAGTCCATATCCTCAGAAGCTACTGCTTCCGTCATTTCGTTGTAAAGCGGAACACGAAAATGACAATTGTTATTATTAATAAAAAGTAACAAAAAATAAAAAAAATTTCCTTACTTCCTAAATTTTTTCTAATAACCTAAATAAGAATTGATTTTAAAAAATTGTTTTTTATATTTCTATTTTTTTAAAAAAATTTAATGGTTAAAAATATTTACAGAATGGTAAAAAGACGTGTATTTATTTTTCAGGGAAATTTTTCTGAATAGCATTGTATGAATTTATTTTTTGGCGTAATAAACAAGTCAAAGTATTAAGTGAATAATTATGCATCGAATTACTTTTTTAAGCTCAAAGGATTAAATCAATTTACAACATAAACATGGCAGCATGAGTGCTGATCAATAAATAATAATGTCATTCATTTTTGACTCGACATTCATTTTAGTTTTGTGGGCATGTTTGAGAAAGTTATATTTTATTTCCGCAATGATAAAATCAATATTGCTATTTGAAAAATCAGGTATTTAACTCTATATTCTCACAGTTCAAACATTTTTTATTCATCTGAAATCCAGAGTTACCAATTTTAAACGAGCTTTCTTTTAATTCTAAATCATACGTAAAATTAATTATGACTTTAAAGCGTTTTTCCTCGGATAAATTCAAGAAAAGAAACTTTTTAAAAATTAAATTTAAAAAATCAGGTAGTTTAGGGTTAAATTTTATTTTTGTAGTAAGAGAAACAAAATACCATATGAGACCTTGGATGTGCTAGTTCTGAACAATTTTCGAATCTACTTATATTTGTGGTAACTAACAGTTGCTTCCTTTCTATTTAATATTATTACTGAAAGTAAATCCAAAAATTAAGTTTTCAATATTGTGGATGTAGGGTGGAAAGATTCCACAGGTTCAGTAACAAGTACCAATACTTTATTCATAATTAAAACATAAATAACAAAACACAACCAAAGCCTACAAAGGAATAGATCTGTCATTAAACACAAAAATAGCAAATAAATAATAAACAACTGTAACAAAATGCAGCCCTCAGAAAGAATTCAAAGGAGAGAGACGTTGCACGACTACTCATGCTGCTTAATAGTCTGCTACTCGCAATGAAATTTTCACTTGGACAAAAATCAACTGCAGACCCGTTACTCGACTTAATACTCTATTACATGACTTTCAGCTCTGTTTCTGATCTTTTTATAGTTTTCTTAACAGAGCACAAAAGACTCTAGAATGTTCACCATGATTAGCGTCTTAATCAAGGCCGCAAAATTCATCACCGAAGCTGAAGGTTGTCAGCATTCATCAGACTTCTCTTCCTTGCCAAGAATCTTACTGCATTGGAAAGCAACATTACTAATTTATAAAGATATTTCTAGATTAAATATGTAAAGAGGCGTTCAGTGTCTGTTAAACCCTTATGAAATACATCGAAAAGTTTGCCAAATATGACAAAATAGCATCAAAACACTTTTTACTGTAAGAAATAAAGGCGTGTTATTCCCAAAAATGTATCGCGATACTATCACAAAATGAAAAACAGCCATAAATTTAGGTGAAGCCATAATTTAGGGAGTTTTGTGACAATTTGAAATTTTGAGTTCAATATTCTGAAGAATTTCCAAGTTACAGATCTCCCCAAAGCTGAGAAAAAAAATTCAGAAATATGTTTGACGGTTTAGAACTCAAAAATGCTTAGAGATAATCGAATGAAAAGTGCTGTAAAGATATTGAATGGAATTTATAGATTCCGATCAAATTGTTAACAAAACTCATTTTGATGTATGCTGTCCGCCTATTACTCTACTCGATAATTGCAAAATGCACAGATTTAACATCTGAATCGTGAGACAGATTTGGAGCTTAATCCATGAAGTGGTTGTTTATCTATCGATCTATTCTGTCACAAGCATGTAAATGCGATGACTTAAAAATGCAAGGACTTAAAAGAATAATTTGGTACGGAATCTTGCGATCACAATTATAGCTATATATCGAATTCGATTTAAAACTATCTTGGAAAAAATGTCCATAATATATTTTTGAATTTCTAGTATTTGTATACTAGCTGCATATCAAATATTAATCTCCGGAGAGAAAAAGTCGTCAAAGAATGTATGCTAGTTCAGCAAAAACGTTAGATTCATTGCAGGCTTCCATCTTTCGTAAATATTGCTCATTAATTAATGCATGCATAGCGATTTTCTGTATTGTACGACGAAACACATGAGAAATCACAAACTCCTCCATCTTGGACTTTGGAATCCGACAGCAGCGCCATCGTAATTTTAGTTGATACCAAGACCCCAGATTAAAAGCACCGAGACATGATTTTGTGGCTCTAGCTTCATGAGCCAGATAACATTTACGATACTCGAAGAATACTTTTGGTATTATGATCATATTACTGGGCTACTGAAATCCGCTATCTCACGAACTGATTTCCCACAATGGTGGCAGTCCACTACACTGCCACGATTAAATTAACTAAGCTATATTTGACTTAGAAGCTTATAAATACAACCTTACAAACCACTATTAAAACTTTGTCTTTCGATTACGCTTGAATTTGCTTCACCAGCCAGTACCACTTTTTAAAGAGGTATCTGGATACTTTTGGTCATGGACTGTATATTATTCCAGAATCCATGGGTTCATGTTTATTGTGAGGATGACCGTCCACGTTTAAAACAAACCGAAGTGAACGGATTGTCCTGCGAGCTCTTGTTGATATGAAATAAGTTTGTTCATTATTTCGGTTTTGTCTAAGCATTGTACATAGCCGAGTTGTGAATGCGAATAGATGAAAATAAGTTGCGTCTAAATTAAATAAATACTTTAAAATACAAATTGCTGTATTTGCTACTGGATTTTATTATCTTTTTGAGTAATTCACGGGATTAAAGAAGAAATCGGGTAGATTTAAAGGACCTGATATACCGAAACACTTCTGAAACGAAACCAGATGTAATACTTATTGAGTTATTTCCAGAAATTATGCGAAGTCTTGCTTTTGTTGTTTGTTTAGCTTTGATTTATATTGCATGATCTTCTTTTAGATCTGTCTGTAAAATTTAATAAATATAATAAAAGACAATAGATTCTTTAAAACAGATAGACATAAATGCTAATTTCATGCTTTAAAGAAATACAAGAGACTATTATTTTTAAATTATCCTTCCCATCATTACTTCTAAGTTGGGTATTTCTTAATAGGATGTCATATAACTTTTAGCATCGGGCTATTTAGAGGAGTATAAATAATTGACTTTGTTTACAATGACGCTTCAACCATCATATGTTAGCATAAACGAGATCGTCTCAGTAAATAATATATATTTCATATTATTGCCTTCGTCCGCTTTCTTCTCAGTTTCTTAATTAAGTGATGCATTTCCATTATCTCTTTTATTATTACATGTTGTACGCTTTAGATTCCTCAAATTAATTTTTTACGATGATATAATTTTACAATGGGGTAATTCACAATAAGGCAGGAAGTGTTTAAGAAATGTTTTGTGGAGTCTTGGCCATTATTTTATCTCTACAGACGCATTTTTTCCCCTTCTCGTATCTATTTTAGTAAAGTAAACACCTCCTGATACATTCGTAAAAAGCGTGGAGTGTCTCCATATCTGAAAATTGACGACATTTATTATTTTGTTATTATCAAAAGATACTGTGACAAAAATAAAATATCTGCATTCTTTTAGACTTGTATCTTTTATTAGCCATCAAATATCACCTTTATCTCATGATTCTTGTTTATAAATTTAATTTTATACTTTTAAAATACAGTGTTATATGTTATTGTTATTAATAGTACTTGCCATGGACAAGTATGCTGATGGTCGTTAGCGATTTTAAGCGGAATGCGTGTCTCATGTTTTAAAAATAACACCAACTAGAGGCAAGAGTACGACTTATCTACATACTCATCCCATTCGCTTGCACTGTCCCTTTTTACAGAGGGGGGGGGCACATTCACACTCCTCACAGAAATTACACAGAACAATCATGCCTTAACAAGGCTCGAATCCGGAACGTCCAGATCATGAATAAGACGCGCTATCTCAGTGCCAGGACGCCGGCAGAGTATCATATTATTATTGTATCCGGATTCAGATATTTTGTTTTCCAGCCAAGACACAGAGCCAGTTGCCACGAAGGACACTGAAAGCCATATCCTTTGAAGTCTACCATTACTGGGGATAAGCCCCTGCCGGGGCTAGGCGCCCCGTCAACACTACCAACATTCAGATATTTTGCGACATGATGCAATGTGCAGTTTGATGCTTGTCCTTAAAAAAACTATAATTTAAACCGGTGTAATGGCATAGGGGTAGAGAGTCTTCTCCGTGATCTGGGCGTTCTGGATTCGGACAGGGTTGTTTTTCTGTGTTCTATCCGTGAGGTGTGTGAATGTGCCCCCTTGTAAAAAGGGACTGGGCAAGCGAATGTGATGAATGAGTAGCCGTACTACTTTTGGGCCTAATTGGCGCTACTTCAAACAAGAGACGCATTTAAAATCGTTGACGGCCGTCAGCACGCTTGTTATGGCAAGTGCCATCAGAAACAACAACAACATACAATTTAATTTTAATTTTCAACGCATTTTTAATTTAACATAAAGCCAAATATTTGTTTTAATTAATCCCTAACATTTTTTAAAGCTAATTCAGGTTAATTTCTTACTTACTTTTTTATGTCATTGACAACGTGAAATATACCTTCGAATGCACTATTATTTAACTAGATATTCTATATTTATAGATACTGCTAGAGATAAATAAATCTAATGAAACAGATAATATAATGTTAACAATTTGAAAAGCAAAACTTTCTCATTTCCGTAAACTATATGAATAGCAAAATTTGTGCCCCTAACATTTTTTAATATTTTATAGAATTTGTTCTCCTGATATTTTATGGTTTTAGCGCCAGTAAACTCCATCAAACTCAAACTTATATTCTGATATTTTATAATTTATAGAGTTTGTGTTTCTAATTAAAAAAAAAATTCATAGAATTTATGCTTCTAATACTTTATAATTCATAGAATCTGTTCTTAATGTTTTATGATTCATAGATTTTGTGCTCATTTTATTTTATAATTCATAAAATTTCCGTTTCTAATAATTCAGAAAATTTCTGTTCTTAACAATTTGCAATAATTCATAGAATTATTGCTCTTAATATTTTATAAATCATAGAATTTGGGTTCATAATATTTTATATTTCATAAAATTTGTGTTTTTTATAAAGTTATTTAGTTTGAAATTAGGTTAATAAGAGTTCATTTAATTGATTTGCTTATAACTTACTTTAACCTAGCCGCTCTAGGTAGCTGCCTAATGTGCCTAGTCGGAAAGTTGTAGGATCGGAAAGTTATAGTTGATCATTTGGTGCCGATTCTGAGGAGTCGCATGTACATGATAAATTGAGTGTAAAAATAAAATAAAATAAAAAATACCGGCATAGTAAATTTCGATTTTGTTAAGTTGGAAATTGAAAGTGAAATTCGAATCGAAGTGAATTCATTATTTCAGGATGAATTATGATGCATATTAACACCTCATCTGTGACTTCCAAAGAAGTTTCTATAATTATTAACGCCTTTTTATATAGAATTTTATAGAACCAATTTTATTCTAATCTCGCATATTATTTGAATAAATTCCGTACGAAAGTTCATTTTGATGCATTACATAAGGAAGTATACCTAAAAAAACAGTTCGTTTTAAGAATTTTTATTTGACGTCTCAAAAATATAAAGATATCTTCAAAAATTTCATGATTTTTATGGAATTATCATTTTATAATCCTATATAAAGTAGTCAGCTGCGGTTCCAGGCCGTCAAATGGTTCTTTTGCGAACACGAAGCTCATAAAAGATTATAATATTTTGGTCAAATAGCTGGCAAATATTGGCTGTTATATGTGATCTGGTGTCAAAATGAACTATCAAAACTATATATAAACAAAAGTGAGTAACTTAATACAGGTTTTATATAAAAAGGAAAAAGGTAATACAGACTGATTTCTGACGTATTTCCAAATGGTTATTGTTCTCAAAATAAATCGAAAACTAAACTGCAATGTCGTATTATTAACTAACTCTCATTTCTCTTACTATTTTATCAACCATAAAAATTTTATGACCGATATTATACAATAGTACTTTTTTACTATAGAAATAATCAAGCAAAATATTTAGTTATCCATTTTTTAATAATCAACTTATAATCTTGGCACATAATTTAAACATAACTTTTTATTAATTAAAAAAATCATATTTTTTATTTACGATAGGACATATAATTTTGAAATTTATGCAGATACTAGATTTTACTCGCTACTTCGTACGCGTGGAAATTTCGATGTGTATATTTAAGAACTGACGGTATAATCATAATATAAAATGTTAGCAAACTGTGTGCATGAGACTGCATTTTAAACACCAGTTGGGGTAACGAATGCAGATTAGAAATATTTAATTTCAATTAAACTGTTTTATTTTTATTCAAAAGTATTTCTGAAGAAATCCAAAAGTTCTATTAATTAACAATGATTAATTTTAAAGGTATCAAACACTATGAAAATAAACAGAATGATTTGAAATAACCGGTTGAAAACATGTTATATCTAACCTCATTAGCGTGGGGAAAAATTACTTAAAAACTATGTACTTAAAACTATAAGGGTACTTTTCCGATTACCGGACTCAAACGAACAATCGCCAAAGAAATGTGAGAAAATTTGGCGGAATTCTAAATTATTTGCTAACGGAAATATACCACTATAAGAATATATGAAATATATATATACTTAACAAAAATTCAGCTTTAATGCGACCTACAAGATTATATCACTACCCAAATTAATCTCAGATCACAATCATGTCATGCTTAGCTTCTTCATAGATTACACCCTTCCCAATAAAACTAATAAATATAAAATTAACTGGAATCTATTTAAAGCAAAATTAGCTAACACAAACTACATTAATTTCATCAATATTGACTCTGAATTTGAAATTGAAAAAGCAGTCACTAAACTTGAAGAAGTAATTAATCACAGCAAGATCACCGCATCTAACCCCATCAACAAATGCAACATTAAATTTGATCCACGGTTGAAAGCACTTACCAAGCAACGTAATTGTGCCAGAAAGAAATTTCAAACGACCAGGGACCCAGCCTTCAAAAGAATTTCAAATAAGCTTAATAAAGAAATTAATAAATTAAATTACAAAATAGATTCATTGAAAAAATCAGTAATGCTAACGAGGAAGATGGAACCATCTGGGATCTTGTAAGACCCTTCAAGAAAAAACACAAAAATATCCCAAACCTTAAAGGACCAAATAAAATGGAATTATCTGACGAAGATAAAGCTGGATGTATTGCTAACAGTCTGGAAAAGCAATTCCAAGACAACCAAACTACAGACTTTACCAATGAAATAATGGTCAATGAAGCTGTTAGCAAATTTAAATTCAATAACAACGCCCTTAACGAGTTAACTGAACCGCCATTACCTAGCACAATCAATTTAGCAATCAAAAAACTTAAAAACAATAAATCCCCAGGAGTCGACGGAATTAATAATAAAATGCTTAAAAATCTCCCAAATAATATTATCATAGAACTTACAATCCTAATCTATAAAATCTTAATTTTTGGGTATTTCCCAAATAGATGGAAAATAGCAACAATTGTCCCTATACATAAACCCGGTAAAGACCCAACCAACCCGCAAAGTTATAGACCTATCTCCTTACTATCATCCCTAAGCAAAATAACTGAGCAAATTATTCTTAAAAATCTTACAAACCATCTTGACCAAAATAACATCTTAATACCTGAACAGTTTGGCTTCAGGAAAAAATTATCTACCACTCACCAATTATACAGAGTAACCGAATATCTGGAAGAAGCCTTCATGACTAAACAAAAAGCTGCGGCTGTACTCTTGGACATCCAAAAAGCCTTTGATAGGGTATGGCAAGATGGTCTTATCTTTAAATTAATTAACTATAATGTTCCAAATGACTTAATTCAACTTATTAAATCCTACCTCAAAAACCGAAAATTTAAAGTAAAAATCAAAAACGAATTCTCTACAGAAAAAATTATACTAGCAGGGGTCGCACAGGGATCAAAAATCGGTCTAATTCTATTTTCCATCTATATTAACGATATACCCAAGCAGTTCAATACCATGCTATGTATCTTTGTCGATGATACGGCCATCTTAGCAAAAAATAAAAACCCCAACTTTATTCAAATTGCACTAAATAGACATTTTAAAACACTTGAAGGCTGGTTCTCCCAATGGAAAATCGCCACTAATGCAAATAAAACTGAAGCAATAATGTTCTACAAAGCAAGTATTAATATTAACTTCCCCCAACTTAAATTTAATAACGAATTTATACCGTGGTCTCAGAACTTCAAATACCTAGGAATTATTTTAGATAGAAAACTTACATGGAGGCCCCACTTTATCTATATTAAAAACAAGTTCCGAGAGCTAACAAGAAAATTCTTCCCCCTAATCTCAAGGAACTCAAAAATGAATAGGGATAATAAGTTACTTATTTACACAGCCTATTTGCGTCCAGTATTAACTTATGCCTGCCCAGTGTTATGCCAGAAGCAACCTTAAAATAATCTATCAGCAACAAAATGATATCATCAAAATTATTTGTAAGGCACCAAGATTTTTCTCTAACACTGATATTCATCACGCAATTAACTATCCAACACTTAAAAGTTTTATCAACAAGATTGCAACTACCTTTTTCAAAAACGTAGATGATATCGATAACTCGGCTATTAAAAACATACCCAAATACAACCCAGATCCCAAAATTCGAAGACCCAAAAATGTCATCCTTTAACTCTTCAGGTGCACTTCTTTAACTCAAACAACCTTTAATCAAGATCATGGCGCCATCTACAGATATTAATATCTAAACAAATTTTCATCCTTCCAGAAACAACAGTTAAAAATTTCCCTGGTCGCTTTCGGCAGCGTACTCCCTCACACTCTCCCAAGTAATAGCCAATAGGAAGCCTTATTCACCAAATTCACAAACTCTTAGCCAATCAGGAACGTTGCTTCCCCAAAATTGCAGAAACTAATTGAAATTCGCTCTGTTAAATCCTTAAGTCATGGTAGTATATCAAAAGCAATAGCCTTTAACAGCCACATCATTAAGGAGATAGACCTTTTCTCTAAAGGTCGGGTGCTCCGACAATCCTTTTAATGAAGATGAAGATTTTAATGCGACATTGCGTTAAAAAATTCCTCCACACACATTTATTGAGAAGAGAGTGGCCTTCACGATCGCCAGATCTTACTCTAGCGGACTTTTGGTTGTCGGAAAACCTGAAGTCTCGTGTCCCCAGCCACTTTGATGGAACTGAAAGAGGCCATTCAATTGGTCGCTGCTGGTATCGATGCCTAAATGTTACACGTGGCTGTAATAGGCGTAGTTACGCGCCTGAATACCTTGTGATGGCGGTAATGTCGAGCATCTTTTGCTTTAAAATAAAATGCACTATAAAGTTACTGTGCTGTTTTCCTGATTTGCATAAATTGTCTTGGTATGATACGTGAGCGCCATCTATTGCTCACTTTTAGATATATTTTTTTAAAATGGGAATAACAAAATTCAAAAGTTTTCTGAACATTATTTTACAAACCGCAATTTTTTTCGAGCATTACTTTTTTTATTATGATATTTTGAAGTTTGTACGAATTTATACCTCACCCAGTACATTAAAACAGCATAACATTACATTATGAAATTCCGTTATGAAACATTTATAAAGATTTGTAAATGGAAAATTCTTAAATTACTTTTTTAAGCCAATCTATATTAATAAAAATGTTTCTCGAAATGCGTTGCTAAGCGCAAAACTAGAGAACGGCTCGACCGATTCGGCTAATTTTTTAAAAAATAATTTCGTTAAGACACGAGGATGGTTCTTATGGTAAGAAAAAATTAAAAAACTGATAGGAAAATAGTTAAAACGACACTTTTCTTACTTTCCCGCCAAAAATCTACATTTCCTTCCCCCACACCAATTGAATAGGATAGCAGGAAGTAAAAAATTATGATTTGTTTAGAAAGAAATACGCGAAGTCAGTTGGTTTTCATTCATAGATAACGGGATGTTTAAAAAAGAAAGAAAATAGTTGCTTTTATTATTAGTCTGTATGGATATTTAATCTATGTCAGCTCAAAATAAAGTCATAATAAAGTAATAAATAAAGAAAAAAAGAATAGAAAAATAAAGAAAAGGGTGTGTGTGTGTCATTATTTCCTCTGTGCGCGGCATTTTTCAAACTATTTTTAAACTTCCGCATATTTTGAAAACCAATTGTGTCTTTATTTGTTTAGTGTGTTTACATTTATGAAAATTAGAATCTCCTTATTCTATAAAAACCTAGAGTTTTAGACCTTTCCCTCCACCATTTAAAATATCAATTCCGGGACAATCATTGCTCGGATAGAAAGAGAAAGATGAGTAGTACAATGAACAGAACATCTGAAGAAAATAATACTATAAATGAATTATATGACTATCAAAATTTGTTTGGTTTAAAAATATTTTGGTGAGAAACCTGTTATGAGACACAGCTACATGAAATATTATATGAAAATTTTAGCGAGCATTAATACTGGCGAACCGACTGGTCGCCAAGGGCGGCTAGTAGGAAATAATTTTTTCATATGAATCAGTTAAATAATAATGCTGAATTTTATATTCAAAAAAATAATAATTTCTACAATTTTTAATACCTAAGCAACAGCATACTGTCTATTTTTCCTTGACAGGAAAATCCAAAGGAAACACACAACTGTCATAATACTTTTAACGTATAAAAACTACAGAGTGTGATAGAAAATATCGGGGCACCAGATTAACATTTTCCAAAAATTCTTACTGGAAATCATTTAATTATTTAAACTATTTTATACTTAAGCTTCAATTCTCACTCTGAATTAATTCTACAGATGTCGCCACAATCTGCTGAAGAAAGTAATGCTACTTTATACGAGAAATCCAGTAAAGTTTTCTGAAAGATTTTAAAGTATCGTGACTTATCATGTATTATGACTGTCATCACTAAATAGATTATTTAATTGTGCTCAAACGAATTGTTGGTAACTGTACCATTCTGATTGTTAGAACAAAGGTAGTTTACATTTCACAAAAAAGATGTTACCACGTTTTAAATTCAATTTTAATTAATTTAAGTAAATTCATATTTAAAAAAGGAACATTGTAATTTATTTTTTCTTTCTAATTTTCAGGATTTTTCCTCTATGATAATATAGATATTTTATATTTTTTATAGTCTTCAGTAAAAGCCTCAGCTCTGGTTGTTTACAAATGCGCCATCTATTGATATGAATTACAAGTGAAAATGATTTTAAGAACTAATAATATTTATAGAATTTAATTATTGATTACAGACTAAAAGGTGATAAATATTAGAAAGAAAATGTTCTGTTTTTATTCTTGATAACGACACGTTTTTTAAAGCAGTTTTTATTGCATTTATATTTATTGTGTAACGATATACCATGATATTATATTTATTGCATTATTGTGCATGCATTATATTTATTTATTGAATTTTATTTATTGTGTAACGATATACCATTATAAATTTTATAAAACAGTTTCAATTTTTGATTGAAATTTATTGGATGATTACGTAGTTTAAAAAAATCTCCCCATTTTCTTGATGTCTTATAAGAATTCTAAATCAGCTGATTTTCTTTTTCGATTCTATACAAATTAAAAATGTATTTTTTAATGTATAAATGTATATATATTTTTAAAAATGTCTCCTATTTTCTCATACCATGAGAAACAGCTATTGAGAGAAAGTATAAATGACATAAATATTGTCAAAAGAAATAAAAGCTACTATTTCCCGATATATTGGGAAGGGGAGGATTTTCTTTTTTTTTCATTGTTTAAATTCTTATTTAAAAAATAATTGATATTAACTTTTATCTCTATTAGAAATAATTTTATACTTCTTTTAATCACTCTAGAATCACACATTATATAATACCATAGGATACTAAACAATGCATACATTATTGCGTAGCATTCAAGAATAAATATTTCATGTTATGTTTCAGCAGACTGTCTTCCCAGACCAGAAAAATAACCAAGGGAAGATTTTTTTTGTGGATCTACACAGTTTAGCAATGCTAAGATGTATTTTTTAGCAAATGCAATGGTATAATGATGATGTACCTAATGTTAAGATGAACAATATAAAAAAGAATAATGTAGTGACGAAAATCGATTTTGCATTTTTGTTTAATGATTTACTTTAGTTTATAGCTATAACACTACGCCACACTAAACATAGTTACAATGGGTTAGACAAAAATATATTTCCGCCCTCTTCCCACATATAAATGGAGACACGCATTAGAAAGAAATCTAATTTAAAATCAAGCAGAATTTTTTTTATTTATCTACTTTATTAAGTTTTAGTATAACATTTTTCAGCCGCGTACGAAAGTTCAGCCGCCTTTGAAAGTTTTGTTTCAAAATTTAACCAAGCTGTCATATGTTATATTTCATTCTTCTAGCACAGGGGGCGGCAACCTTTTGAAACGGAAGAGCCAAAGGCAAGAATCTACGAATTTTCAGTTACCGAAGAGCCACTAAAACTTTTTGTTTTAATATTATATATATATATATATATATATATATATATATAATTCCATGCTTTTTAAATGTTTGATTAAATCTGACTTATAGATAGCTTATTTGTTTTAAGTTTCAAGCACGACTTTATTTGTTAGTTCACTTCTACATTTAATTTTTATTATATTTATGCAAGAAAATGCTTTATCATCAGAATATATCGACCCGAAGATTGTCGCCACTCCGTATGCCTACTTCCTCACCTCATTTTAGCATTCTAGAAGACCATGCGTACAATATGAGGGCCTTAACTCTTGGAATTTCTTTTAGAGCTATCCACTTGTGCTGCGCGATATGTATGCATTTCTAGTCCTCTCATTTGTTCTTGAGTTCTGTGAACTTGCCACTCCACAAGTCTTAGGCATCAATTCCATATGGCTCAATGTGGATCTCATTTGTATTTGTGTTGAGAGAATTTATTATGAGCGCAAGAGTACTTTTGTTTCTTTTGAATTGCTCGAATCCCTCAGCTAATCAAATTTTAATGTTTTTTAAATTTATGCTGAAGTAATTGGTGTCAGTAGTTGTATTGGTCTCATCGCGACAACGCTTCTGATTTTTAAAATAAAGTAATTTACCGCTCTCCATGTCTTCGACAAAAAAGAGTAATTTTTTTTCGAAAGCAACTACTTCTTCAAGTAACGAGTAGGTTGGGTTATCTCGTCCTTGCAGTTTTAGATTTAGTTCGTTTATTTCACCGTGGTATCTACCATGAAGTTGAATTTTTGAAGACTATTGTCTTTTTCTAATTCGGGATTTTCAATGTTTTTCATTGAAGATTGTTTTTATTTCACTCAAGCACAAAGCAAAACGTTGCAATCCATTTCCTCAGCAAAGCCATCTCACTTTGTGCAGAAATAGGTCAGCAAACCATGAACACGGTCTCTCATTTCTAAGGACAAAACAAAAGTTCAGATTTATCGCATTACGCTCATGTTAAGTGTAGCGATTTTTAATTAATGGTTATGCTAATAGAAGCTGTCGAGAGATTAGATTCTCAAAAGTATATTTTCTTGTTTCTTAAGAGTTTTGATAGTAAATTATCAAAATTAAATAATAAATGATTAGTTATTCGTATGAAAGTGAAGAGCCGCAACTTTATATCAAAACAGCCACATGTGGCTCGCGAGCCGCAGGTTGCCACCCTTGTTCTAACATATAGAAGTTTTACATTATGGTATTCATAACACAGATGAATTTGCGGATTCATAACATGGATAGATTTCTCAAAAATTAAAACAAGTATACATAATCGGTAAAATTCTCTTTCCCTAATTTGGAACGAGGAGATTTATAAATATGCAGAAGAAATTTTTTTTAACGATTTTATTATTTTATATAGTTTCGAAAAGGAAACTAAACAAAACCATGTAAATGTATAATTTCTATGTATGGTCTTGCTGTCTGAGTAAAATGGAAGAAACACTGCAAAAAAACTAAGCAAATATTATATTAAGTTATACTGATTGAAGGTTTTAACTAAATCATTGTTTGTTTCGCTTTCAAGTAAAATTTACATTTATTCAGGTTAAAAGATTAGCGTAAATAAAAGGTGACGTCTCGTTTTAAGCAAAATTTACATTTATTCAAGTTAAAAGGTTAGCGTGAATAAAAGTTGCTTAAGTAAATACATTCATAAAATATATTGCCTTTAATTACAATATTTCCATGATTCACCGTTTCTTATTGAAATTTAATGTGATGACATTTCTGAAGATTTTGTGAATCTAAATTTCATCGCTTCGGACAGACTATCGTTAGAAAACAGAAATTAGTTATTTAAGCTTTCATGATTTTCAGATCTTTTCCACAAAGCTATGTATTATTTCCCAATGTAACCAATAAATCGAGATTCTTATTAAATTATAATTGTTAATTTTCAAGGAGTTTTTTTGTCACCTGCCTCATTTTAAGTACCGTCTTCAGATCAAGTAGTTGCCTAATGTAAAACAACAACTATAGGAGTGGTCTCTCCAAACCTTTATCAGAAACTCTCTACTATATGTATTATCTCAGAGAATAACTAGAACGGCAGTGACATACAAAAGTTACAAATATTCACTTTTGGTGCGTATATAGTGATGATGGTGTGTCCACTTTATAACTGAAAGAGGGGTGCAGTAGCTTCTGAGGTAAAGCCTATAACAGCCTCTCCGACCCACCATTAAGGCCCACGGATTAACCATAGGAACTGAATGACCAGGTCGCCGCAAGAGCAATTAGCGGGAACTGTGGTTGAGTCCTAATGGCCGTCACTAGCCTCGGTACAACCCTCCCCGAAGGAAGTACGTCCCGTAATTAATGGGAGGAGTCTAACCCCCACTTATTAGTGGCCACGGGGTTGGCGAGATTCAACCACCATACCGGAAGCATCTCATCCCCAATTACGAGGTGCATCCCCGATGTCAGCTTCTGAGGGTATGGACCTCTGAGCACCCAAGGATAAAAGTCTGAATTCTATCTCACATACGTCACAAACCTTTTCCACGGGACGAACTTCATTCATACGATTTATTCATTCCTTCGTAGATCGTAATTTAGATCTGGAACAGAAACAATCACCACCCAGTACATCAGTGTTATTACTCTCGACATGGCGAACTTTGGGACCATGAAAGATTTAGCGTCCACCACACACACAACACAATCTTCGGCTGGAAAGTTCGAACTTTCAACTTAACGGATGCGAATCCAATGCCCTACCGACCAGGCTATCAGGACCTAATAATTCCATTTACTATATTTACTAGATTTCTAGCTCATATGAGGATTATACACACACGCGCGCCAAGTTACTCAGCCCCTTTTTATAAGAGGGCACATTCACATCTCACATACAGAGGAACAACCATGAACTAACCGGGACAACCAGATCACGAAGGAGAGGAACTACCTCTGTGCCAGGTGAGTATTTAGTACTTTTATTGAATCTTTCAATTAATTTGGGACTATTAAGCCTTGCCATGTGATTAATAATATCCGAAAATTGAATGTATATTTCAAGCGTGTTTTTTTTCTGTATATTTGAACAAAAATTTGACACAAAGCTGCTCTTGTAGTCACAAAATCACATACCACCAGATTTGAGGTTTTAAAGTCACTGAGTTTTTGAATTATCCTGTTTACATGTTTCTGGTAGAACCACCACGAGATCCAGAAGTCCATGTCATCCATCAAGAGTCATGGTGAATTACCCCATTTCTCACCACGAAAGTAGTTAGCTTCTTAGGAAGCGAGTGCTCTTAAACTTGTTTACATGTTTCTAAAAGTACAGACTGACAGACGGCAACCACGTTTAGGATTTGATTCAAAATTTGCTAGATGTCTACAGTATGTACGTTAAATCTATGCACCATATTTTATCCATCTGACTCTCTTCGTTTTGCAGCTATCTTATGAACTACAAAACGAAATAACTTTATTTTCGTTTAGCTGTTTTTTCGTTAGTTTGAAACCGAACTAACTTTATATTCAAACAGTCGGATTGACCAACATGCTTCGAACATACTACTCAAAATATGATAGAAATCTACAAATTTGGTGTAAAGACCTTATACTACATTTCACTGCCTAGCTTTAAGCGTTTATGAACTATATTGTTGTTGTTTCTTATGTTACTTACCATAGACAAGCTTGCTGAGGTACTCAGCGATTTAAACCGAAAGGAGCGTCTCTTGTATTGTAGTAGCGCCAACTAGGGCCAAGAGTACGACTTTTGCTACTCACTCAACACATTCACTTGCACAGTCCCTTTTTACAGCGAAACACAGCCGCACACCTTACAGAGAGAACATGGAAGAACAACCATGCTTAAGCCAGGACTCGAAACCGGGACGCTCAAATACCGGTAAAGACGCCCTATCCCTATGCCAAGACGCTGGCTGCATTATCTTTGTCACATGCAGACAGATAGACAGATATTTTCCAAAAATGTATTTTTTTCGAACTCAAGGAGATACGACACGTCAAGATTTCTTAAAATCTGGTGTTCAAATTTTTTTGACGATTACTATATTTTCTCGAGTATAATACAAAATTATATCCGAGAAGAAAGAAAGTAAAAGAAGAAAGTCGAGAAGAAAGAAAGTAAAGATAAGAAAGTAAAAAAAAAAATTAATAATTTAAAATTTACGAGAAATTAAATAAAAAAAATGCAAAAGAAACACGAGCATTTATTGTAATCGTTCAATGATGAATGTAAAATTTAGAATGAAAGAAAATTGTTGCAATAATTTCAAAATGCATCAGACGTTGTTATAGTAATTTAAAGGATATATGGATAGATAACATGAAGGACATGCATAACAAGAAATATATAAAAAAACAATTTTTTAAAATCAATTCCTACTTGGTAATTTTGAAAACTTTTATTTTAGCTACTTTTTATTAAATAATTACAATTGTTATTGTCGTCCCCTTATTCCGCTTTACAACGTAAAGAGGGGCGCAGCGTTTTCTGAGTGTATGACCCCTGAGCTCCTGAGATCTGAAGTCTTACTTCTAGCCCACATACATCACAAAACTTTTTACGGGGTGGATTTCATTCACGCGTTTCATTCATTCATCCCCAGACCGTACTTTAGATATGAAACAAAGAATAATCACTTCTGATACAGTACCCCCAGTGGTATTGCTCGCCACATGGAGAAGAATATTCGGCTGGCAGGTTGGAACTCGTAACCCAAGGAATGTGAATCCAACGGTCTACCAATGGTTATCACGGACTAACAATTACAATTGCTATAAATAATTAATAAAAATTTATACTAGCTTTGAACTTTCAAATCCAATTGTGGTAACGCAAAATGTGTGAATTTTCTACACAAGTTGGGGTAATGCAATACATATTAGAAATATTGAATTTCCTTTATTCTGTATTATTGTAATTCGAAAGTACTTCAAAATGTATCTGAAAAATCGATTATTCAACAATGTTTAATTCTAAATTCATCAAACATTAAGAAAATATAAACAGAATCGTTTGAAATAATCGTCAGAAAACATGTTAAGCCTAACCTTATTGGCGCGAGGAAAACAAACTGAATTCACTACTTATTTGGCGTTGGGGAAATTAAGAATTTTATCACGAAAGTTGATTTTAAAATAATTAATAAAAAATTAATGAATTAATATTTGAAAAGCTGTATTAACGTCAAATGTCACCCCCTACAAGTTTTAAAAAATTTACTTGAAAAAGTTTTTTGATTGGATGAATAAAATGCATTTTATTAACGATTGAAAATTTGGACAAGATGCATATCAACGAGTATTTTTATATGTGTATTTTTTTTTTTATATATATACAAGGTGGCCAGAAATAAAACACCCCTACTCTGACCTCCATGGATATCGAACTACTCAGTGTAAAGGCTCAAAATTTTGTACACATACTATTCAAAATATGGGGAAACGGATTTCACGAAAAAAAAATTAGTTCCTGAAATCACCGATAGGTGGCGCTGCACAACTGGAACTATGATCAAAAGACACAAATAATAATAAAAATTAAAATGTTTATGCGGAATGGAATGCTTCCATGCTTCCTTTTTAATTTTTCTGCCCCTTATGGAAAATAAAAATAGTAAAGAAGCTAGAACTCCCGTTGTAGCTGCAATTTCATACTGTAACCAGAAAAATTTGCATAAAGCATGGTTAGAAGCCATGTTAAAAGGTGGGGAATGTCATTCTTATTAGTGATGGCTGTCACGCTGCCAGAACGCGCTTTGCTTGTGAAGTTGTTTTACGAGAATAAAGGAAATGCTCCAGCAGCACTTCGAGAGTTTCGCCGACTTAAGGATTTGCGTAAGGGACCATTGCTTCCACAAGCTCTCAGGAGAATGATCGCTCGATTCGAGGAAACTGGACATCTTGGAGTTCAGCCTGGTCGAGGACGCAAACCGGTTCGTTCAGATGTCGTTGAAGATGTTGCCACCGGTATTGTTGAACAGTCAATGGATAATGTTTTAGGCTGCAGTAGTGCACGTGCAGTGTCACGACACTTGGGTGTTCCCTATAGCACAGTGTGGAACGTACTCAGAAAA
>JAOUZG010018352.1:3502396-3516367 GCA_026289955.1 Argiope argentata | reverse complement strand
AGGGAGAGTGTAAGCTAATAGTAGGAATTAAAAAAGAAGGATCTTTTTAAATTTAAAGGCCTGGGAAAGGTACCAAATAAAACGAAATTTTTGATGGAAAGGGTATGAGGTAAATGAACATCAAAGTTGTTGATGATATTTAGATTCTATTAGCACAGGATTTTGTTTGATATTTCCTGGTATTTTCTGGATGTTGTTCGACATTATTAATGCTTCACAATAACTTGATAATGTATTAGGCATACTTAATATCAGTTTTATTAGGTGTTTTATGCTAATTGAAAAATACAGCTGAAAGCTGTATTCCTGAAGGTATTAATCGTTACTTCCTTCAAGGATTTCCAACAAATTGCCTGGATTCTAAGCTTTCCGACGCACATTTTTATACATACAGCTGAGAATGGAAATTGTGCAACAGCTGAAAGGATATTCAGCGGGGAATTTAAGCTGCTTACGCCCACATCGGAGAGAAGAGGGTAAACAGGTTCATTGTTAACCATTATCACCAGATTTGACATGAAAGATCAGGAAATAAATACAGTGGGAGCTTAATTCACAAAAGTCTCACTGAACATCTAGTGATCACACTTTCAGTTGCTGCCGGAAAATTGCGTTTTATTTCTGTTAGCAGAAAGTATTATAAAGTATTAAAGTTTTAAAGTATTAAAAGTTTATTAGGCTGAATAATGAATAAAGGGTCTATATTCTGCTCAAAAACTGGACTTTACAGATGAGCAAAACCAATTGAAGTAAAGACCAAACATAATCAGATCGATAATGCATAACCACGACAACACATAGTGCTCAGAGAGAACTCACTTAATTAGTCAATTGAGCTCTACTCAACTGATTTTATATGACTCATTACAGCTCTGTTCTCTTGGTTTCATAGTTTTCATGATTGGGCAAAAATGTTTCTTGAAAGATATTGTATTTCCGAGTATTCTGGGTCCTTCTTTTTTCGTCTAAATCGCTAAGTTTGTTGCTAAGCTGCAGGTTATGGATTAGATATCCAATCAGCAGTCTTATAATTATAACTTTGTTCCTTATCACTGAATCCTCATATTATTCCTTACTAACTAAAAGGTGATATTCTATTAAATTCACGAGAAAATCCAGAACTTTGATTTTTCTAATTAAATAAATTATAAATAAAATTTCAAAAAAATCAACACGAATTGAACATTAATGGCCTTCTCTGAATCATAACTCTAAATTTTGGAAGTCTAAATGAGTCAAACCGTCTAGCCTGTAGAGATTCCTACAAACATGCACATACATCCCGCTTTATTATTAATAGAGATTAGACAACAAAAATCTGTTTCTGAACATAGCTTATTTGTTTTTACATGACATGCCTCAAATCTTATATTCAAATTTAATTTCGAAAAGTCTCATTTCACACGTGAATGAATCTAAGGTTGCGACTAAACGTATACATTTTAAATAACGTTTTCAGTTATAAATGACGTATGATTATGCCGTTTCACGGAGTGACCTTATTAAAGTGCTCATCTTTCGTCAGTCAATTAATTTTAGATAATTAGTATATTTGGTTGTCGTAGAATCGCATTTAATCAACTCTTTGGACAGTAAATACTATTTATATTGTGATTATCTCTGCAGATGAATAAAAGAAATACATTCTTTCGCCCAGATAAAGAATTATTGAGATAAGAACAATATTTTTTTAGAAGAAGAATTACTGAATTCATCCTATTTAAACACATTTTCGGCACGGTGACTATGGCCCTTTTCTTAAAGAAACAATTCATATCATAGGTTTTCATACCACCCTCTCCGACCCACCCGAAGGCATACGGAATAATGAATGACTGGAACAACGCAGCAGTAACACTGGTGGGAACTGTGGTTGCTGCCTAAGGACCAGCACCGGCCACGGTGCAATCCTACCCGTTGGAAGTAACTTCCGTCATCGATGAGAGGAGCCTAACCCCCATCTATTTGTATACCCTCCAGGGTGGAGTTTTCCAGCCATCATGCCGGAAGCATCTCATCCTCTTTTCGAGGTGCCCCCGCTGGGAACTCATATCATGTATATACAAAACTGGAATATAAAATTGGAAACATAACCCTGATAATTCATTTCCTTAATGCCAAATTCTGCTCACCAATATATAGTTTTTTTCATTAGAACTTTAAATGTCATGCATGGAAAAAAATGGCACAGGTGATTTCATGTAAAATTCCCATTTATAGAATGCCTTCATAAAACGCTCAACTTAACCATATAAATCTTTCCATTAGCAAGGCCATAAAAATAAAATCTTTATAAAAGTGGTCTCACAATTTTGAAAACATTATTATTAAGTTTTATACTCGGCTAAAAGGACTGAAAATGTAAGCGGCTGAAAGTGGATTGTGTAGGTGTTTTTTCTAGAATCTATGCAGAATACAAATATTTTGTGCAGCTGGGTTTGTATATATACAGATAATATTTCAGAAGTAACCATAACTTAGCAGTAAATGTTTTTCGAGTAATAATCTTGTCCATGATTTCAAATACTTTTCTATCTATTGTTATTATTTTGAAAAAGGTTACAGGAAATAACATGATCTGAATTTTTTTTCAAAAGATATTGAATTGCAGACATTTCAAACTCTAAACAATGGTCTCAAGATTGATGCAAATTACTAAATGACGATAAAAAAATGGAAATTTCATGCAGAAAATTCATATTGTATTTTACTCATAGATTCCATTATTTCCAATTCTTCAAAACATTTTTTTATTCTACGCATTCATACCATATAAGGATTTATTTTCACTCAAGGAAGACATTTTTAAGCAAAAAAAACCATTAATATCTGTAATAAAATTTGCTGCGCTAATCTAGAGAAAGATATAAATCATTAAATGATAAAAAAATTTATACACAAGTTTTAAATGTTATTTAGCCAGCAAAGCTGTTCCTTTTTAATTTTTCGAAATATTTATTTGTATTTTTTCATATTGCCGCCTATCATATCCATATTATTTTATTTAATGGCCTATAAATCTTTAATTTTTCAAAATTTTTTTGGCTATTTCATTTGATAGTCAAAACCCTTCTGAACGTATTACACATACCTGTACGTTAATTAGTTTAGCAGTATAGTCAAAAACGTGAAGGTCACTGTTGATTTTTCACTCAGAAACATTTAAAGTCGTTTTTCTCAATACTATATTTTCAGAGCTTACGCCCTGTTTAAACAAAAATGATTCTTCGTATCAGTGTGAAATTTTAAAACATCATAATTTAAACAATTAATGTTTAAACATCATATTAAAGAAAATCATGCAAAATCAAAGTAATTATGCTAATTATGTGAGGTTTCAATGTACTTCTAATTCCTAACAACAGATTATTGTTCAAATTTTGCTAATTTTAAAAGCTGATGGTATAGATAAACATTATTTCTAATCTGAGTCTTTAAAATAATTAATAAAACCAAAGAAGGAATTTAACACCCAAACTACGAATCCGATTTTTTAATCCTATGGAAGTTCATATCATCCGGATCCACCATCAATAATCAGCTGCTTTCTTTCGCCTTTTCGAAAGATATCGCAAAAATAAAATCTTGATGCAATAGCTAATTACATCTACACTGAAGTGACAAAAGTCATGTGATGACTGTTAATATCGTGTCGGTCCTCCTTTTGCCCGGCGAAGTGCAACAACTCGACGTGTCATGGAGTCCACAAGTCGTTCGAAGTCCTCTGCAGGAATATTGAGCCATGCTGTCTGTATAGACACCCATAAGTGTGAAAGTGTGGATGGTGCAGGAGTTTGGGCACGAACGAACCTTTCGATGATGTCCCATAAATGCTCGATGGGATTCATATAGGGCGATCTAGGTGGCTAGATCATGCGCTGGAATTGTCCAGAATGTTCCTCAAACCAATCGCATGGCAAATTGTCATCCATAAAAATCCCATCGTTGTGTGGGTACGTGAAGTCCATGAATGGCTGCAAGTGATCTGCGAGCAGCTGAACATAACCATTTCCAATCAATGATCGGTTCAGTTGCACCAGAGGACCGAGTCCATGGCATGTAAAAACAGCCCCCACCATTATGCAGCCACCACCAGCTTGAACAGTGCCTTGCTGACAGTTTGGGTCCATGGCTTCGTGGGATCTGCGCCACACTCGAACTCTACCATCAGCTCGTAACAACTGAAATCGTGACTCATCTGACCACGCCACGGTTTTCCACTGGTCTAGGGACCAGTTGATATGCTCACGAGCCCAGGAGAGTCGCTGCAGGCGATGTCGTGCGGTCAGTAAAGGCACTCCATGCCCAACAAACTGTTTAAATGATCCCAGTGACCATAGTTGCAGGGGCATGGTGAGGTGTTATGTCAGTAAAGGCACTCGAGTCGGTCTTCTGCTGTCATAGCCCAAGGAAGACAAATTTCGCCGCACCGTCCTATCGGACACGTCCCTCGTACGTCCCACATTGATTCCTGCAGTTATTTGACGAAGTGTTACGTGTCTATTAACATTGACCATTCTACTCAGACGTCGGTGGTCTCGGTCGTTAAGTGCAGGTGGTCACCCACTGTGCTGTCCATGATGGGATGGGATGCCTGAAATTTCTTGGCATCACATCCCATCATGGACAGCGGCACTCTCGGCACACTCTTGATACTGTGGATATCGGAATGTTGAATTCACTAACGATATCCGCAATGGAATGACCCATGCGTCTAGCTCTAACTAACATCCACGTTCAAAGTCTGTTAATTTTCGTCGTGCCGCCATAAATCAAGAAAAACCTGTTCACATGAATAACTTGAACACAAATGAAAGCTCTGGAGAACGAACTGCGCATTTATACTTTTTCGTTGCGATACTACTGCCATCTGTATATTTGCATATTGCTATCCCATGACTTTTGTCACTTCAGTGTATTTTATTCATCAACTAATTTCCTTACTTCACATGCACAGCTAACTAATCATAATACTGTGCTTACCGGGTAAAATTATACTTTCTGTCCTCTACTATTCCTTTTCTGGTGATAAATGTCAAGAAACACTACTTTACTGCACATTATCAATGAAAAGAAATTCCCCCAGCCTCAATTATTGAATCGATTTCTCCAATTTTATTTCATTTAGTAGCTCATGATATATACATACGCATTTAGTGATCACTTTTCTTTCTCCTTCCTCCATTATTGAAAGACATCAGAAAACCTTTTTACCGAATCCGAGTTCATCTTATAGCTAAATGTAAACATCTCCTCCTTATATCTTTTCTCTCACCCCTATTTTGACTAAATGAAAACATCCTGACGCATGAGCAGTAGCAAGGAAGGTTTTAGAATCTGAGGATAAACAGTAGTTCTGTCATTAAAAAGATGTCTTCATCAACACAAAGTATGTATCTATAAAAATTTGGCTTTTTTCACTTTTTGATATCCCACCGTTAATCCATAATACACTTAAGAGCCAAAAAGAAGAAAAAAAAAAACTAGCATAGGCATGCATATACAAATAAAGAGATATGGTACCAATCAGAATACGGCGCTATGGTCATCAATACTTATATAAGACAACAAGTGCCTGACAGA
The DNA here is from genome assembly GCA_026289955.1 of Argiope argentata. Taxonomy (NCBI): domain Eukaryota; kingdom Metazoa; phylum Arthropoda; class Arachnida; order Araneae; family Araneidae; genus Argiope; species Argiope argentata. Next base: position 3,510,784 of record JAOUZG010018352.1, on the reverse strand, counting down.
TGTTAGATTGTCTACTGCTGCGACAATGGCACGTTATAAAGATTTAAGTAAGTCTAAACGTGGTATGATAGTTGGCGCACGAGATATGGGACACAACATCTCCGAGGTAGTGATGAAACGGGGATTTTCCAGTAAGATCATTTCACGAGTGCACCATGAGTATCGGGAATCTAGTAAAACATCAAATCGCCGACAAAATTGGGATCGGAAAACAATCGTGCAAGAACGGAACCAATGACGATTGGGGAGAATCATTAAACGTGATAGAAAAGCAACCCTTCCACAAATTGGTTCACATTTCGATGCTGGACCATCAACCAGCGTCGGCGTGCAAACATTTAACAAAACACAATCGATTTGGGCTTTCGGAGCTGAAGGTCCCCTCGGGCACTCTTGAAGATTGCACGACACAAAGCTTTAAGCCTCACCTGTACCCATCAACTACGACATTGGACTGTTAATGACTGGAAATATGTTGCCTGATGGGAGAAGTCTCGTTTCAAATTGTATCGAGTGGATGGTCGTGTACGGGTATTGAGAAGACTTCATGAACCCATGGGCCTATATATCAACAGGGGGCTGTTCAAGCTGGTGGAGGCTCTGTGATGGTGTGATGCGTGTGGCGTTGGAGTGATATGAAACCCCTGATGCGTCTACATACGAATCTGACTGATGGCTAGTACATGTCTCCTGTACTAGCCTGTCCAGCATCGAAATGTGAACCATGAATGGGTCACCTGCACCCATTCATGTCCATTGAGCATTCCTATGGACTTGGAGGATTCCAGCAGGACAATGCGACACCCCACACATCCAGAATTGCTACAGATTGGCTCCAGGAGCACTCTACTGACTTTAAGCGCTTCCTCTGTCCGCCTAAATCCCCAGACATGAACATTATTGACTGTACATGGGATTTCTTGCAACGGGCTATTTAAAGAAGATCTCCGCCCCTCGTAATCATACGGATTTAGGGGCAGTTCTGCAGGATTGATAGTGCCAGTTACTTCAAGTACTACTTCAGACTTTAGTTGAGTCAATGCCATGTCGTGTTGCAGAACTTATACTTGCTCGTGGAGTTCCTACATGATATTAAGCATATGTACCAGTTTTTTTGGCTCGTCAATTTATTAGTCAGTATTGTTCGGGCATTGTATATTTTATTTTAATCAATTTTCAAAGAGGATTCTGTAGTGTTTTCATTTGGTATGAATTTCCTTTGGAATATTGTGTTACATTTTTAGAACTATATGAAATCAGTTTTATATTATAACTGAAGAAATAATCTTAATTACCCAATACTGAATTCTGTACAAAATAAAAATTGTCACCTGTTGGACGCTGATAGCAAAAAAGGTTTAAATCTTGTATCGTAATTAAAACAAGTTTATTTTAACTTTCTTTTGCAGGATTTATCAATTTAATTTTTAATTTTCATCTTAACTTCCTTGTGAATAATTATTTATTACATTTATAACATTAACCTAAAAACATTACTTCACCTTAACCCAAGAGAAAAGCTTTAACCTTCGAAATCAACTCTAATTCTAAAATTAAATCAATCTGGATATTTTAAATTAGTGCTTAATCGCGGCTTAGTTTTTTAATCTGGGATAAAGCTAAGACGAGTTTTGAAATATTTGTTTATTCTTACTAAAACGGAATTCAAATTGAATGAAATAAATTTATATTAGAAAAATTATTTATATTTTATCAATAAGGAATTAAGAGAACAAATACTTAATATTCGTCAACATGGTGACGAGATTTTTTTTTAAATTTATAAGAAGAATAAAATAAGAAATGAGTTTTATCTTGAAACAATCTTCAAATGACACACATGTACACGAATACGTCTAAACTAAACAGAGAAATAACAAGAGATTGCAAACCTAGGTATATCTAAGGAAAATCTAAATAAATCTATGTATTTTTATGTATGTCTGAAATAGGAAAATTACCACTTTTTGTAGATTTCCAAAATGGTTAGTATTACTCTAATTCATAATATGAAATGCCATTACATCCTAAAATATATTGCGATTATAAACTTTCATAATAAGGTTTTTTTTAAAAATGACGATCGTATTAATGAAAGGGGGGAAAGCAAATTTAAATCGGAAAGACGATCTCCGATAAAATTTTAAATAAAATTTCTCATTTTTTCTCAAAATGTTCAATTACAAAAGCTAATTCTATTAAAAATACCAGAAATTCACAAACAATTTTCTTCTTAGTAAAAATAAAGGATAAAAAATGTATATGTTTGTATAACTAATAGACGAAATAATAATAATGATGACTATGTTATTTATCGTCTTGCCTATAAAATGACAAAATAAAAAAAATGTATATGTTTGCATCACTAATAGATGAAATAATAATGATGATGACTATGTTATTTATTGTCTTACCTCTAAAATGCCAAAATCAAAATAAATATATTAAATATTTAATCATTATACTGTTTGGATTGAGTTAATATTTCGTCTGTTGAATTGAAACGATAAAATATACCAGATATTTTTGTATTCAATTATTTTTTAATAGCTGATAACAACTATATATGACTTCATATAAGTTTTTAAGTTTCAAGGCATAATCAGTTTTCTTTAAAAAAAACAGTGGGAATAGTCTCCCCAAAGCTTTCTCGCAGATTCTTAAATAAATTTGTCATGCCAGAGAACTCTTTACATGGCATTGGTATGCAATAGTTAATAAAATATTAACTTTTGGCAGGAATTTAGTATCTGTCCTGCATCTCTCGGGTTATCCTTCCCGAGTTTTTTGGCGATTAATCGCTAAATAATATCCGAAAATTGAGTTTGTGTTTTACACATATTTTTCTCAATCGATTGAAACAAAAACAATCACATATTATAGTATTTTTAGTCATAAAATTATTCCGAAACAAATTGTGTTTGTTGTTTTTGAATTACCACGTTTATATGTTTCTGAAATTACAAGCTGACAGACAGTTCACCTGTAATTGGATTAGGCTCAAAATTTTATAGGGGCCTGAAATATAGATATTAGCCTTGTATATTGAATTTTATCTATCTAGCTTTCTTAGTTTCTTAATAATAGAGTCAATTTATATTCGAACATCGGACATAACACTACATAACGCCATTCTATGCTCCTGTGCCTGTAACTCTAAGTTATCTAACCAGTCGGATGAGCACAAGATGGAAGGAAGAGAGAGACGACAAACCATCCATGGATCTCCAGAGAGTTCCGTTGATGTCAAATCCTACACAACTCTATTCAATTTTTGGTGAAATACTTAAGGAGGAGACAAGAATACTCAAACAAACGATGGCCATGGATTGAGATTACAAGGAAATGAGATAACTAACCGAAAAGAAAAAAAAATTCATAAGTTACTCGTAAACATCGGCATGACACGTACATGAACAAACACTACAGAGTCAGGAATTTTCAGCATCCGTTTGGGTAATGTGTTTTGATTTCCTTCTTGCGAAGTGCACTTTTGAAGGAATGCTTTTGGCTGATTTTGACAAATGGCATTTTGATCTCTCTTGAAGAGGTCTTGGTATTTATGAATATGATTTACAGTCAATCTTGCCGCATGAAAGGATATTCGATGCAACTCTCCGGTACCACTCTTTCTCGAGTCTTGTCTCTGACTTTTTCATGTGCCATGAGGGAGTCAGTAATCAGACGGACTTCTTGCTGCAGAGTTTACGCAAAATTTGATGGAATCTGCAAATTTAATGTAAAGACAGTGTATCAGATTTCAATTATCTAGCTCAAACTTTTTGAGTTATCTTTTTCACAGACGAAGGAACAATGGGAATTTTCCAAAAATGCGTTTTTCGGACTCATGCATGTTGAAAACGTAGAGATTCTTCAAAATCACGAGCTCCATTTTTTTTGACGTTTTTTATACTTTCAATATACCTCGTATAAGAGGAAGAGAAAAAGCGTAGCACAAAAAAATGCTTGAATGTGAAATGTTAAAAAAATGCGTAAAAATAAAATTTTATGTTTGTTGTGTCATGATATGTTTTAAAAAAATTAGAGTATGCAAAACCTGATAACAGGATCGTAGAGTAATAATTTATTCAAACCCTCACATCCAAGAAATATATAAAAACATAAGGCAGACCAATAAAGCATATAAGTACATTTAAGTACAGCTAAACATGTCTAATTCTAATAAACTAAGAGAAAATAGGCAGACGAAAGGTAAAAAGAGGTATACATGATTACATACACTCAGTAGGAATAGTCTGCTCACTAGTTTCACTCATATTCTCTGAAAACAACAACATAATAATAATGTAATACTGGTAAAAGCAGGTAAAAAAATTATGTTATTAAAAGTTGCTGATGAATGACATTTATGTTTTATGCATTGTCTACGCGATTTCGAGCTTTTATAAATTCGTTGCCTTCAACTATTCAAAATCTCCTAACGAAAAAATCATGTTTTCACATGTTAAAAAAATACCCTCTTCGTATTAAATAGTGGAAAGCATAAAATTTCTAAGAATGTTTTGAATGCTATTAGTGTACAATATGTACGAAATATAAATTATCGTATGATCAATGGAATTTTTTTTTTTTGCAATTAATTATTCGGAATGTGAATAATAGCATATATAAATCAAATTTTCGTTTTAGGCAAGTTTTTCTCAACCAATCACAAGATCAAATATCAAATTTCATTTATTGAAGTCATTAGTTACTCAGTTTACATACGTGTAAAAGTACTGACAGACATATGGTCAACCTTTCGACAGATTTTGTTCAAAATTTGATAAATATCTACATTTTAGACGCTAAATCAGTGTTCAAAATTTGTAATAAACGTGTTAACTTGCTTTTGGATAGCCGGACTAACAGACATTCTCTAATAGAATTTCGTTAAACATTTTTGAATGTAAAAATGGAAATTTGACCCATTTATGTCAAAGTGTTTCCATATTCATAGATAGACGGATGGTCAGGCTGGTGATCACGATTTCAAAAATGCTTTTCTGATTCATGGAAGATAACGTTTAGAATTGTCGAAAGCTACACTTCGAATTTCTTGTCGATTAAAACATTTGTTCAATGTATTAAGTTAAAAATAAGGTTATAATATATTCCGGTATTAAATGTAACTCGAGTCGAAATGTCTCAAAAACAGTTTAAGACTTATATGTTCCTCGTAATTATTTGAAAAGAAGGGAACTATCAAGTAAATATAGTTTAAAGAATTAAACAATAAAATTGATGTAAAAATAAAATATAAAATTTTATTCTCAGCTTCGAGAACATATTCCACAACATGTTTATGCTTTAGAACATTTTAAATTGAAGGTCATGTTATAGGCGGATTTTAGTATGTTGTTGAGAGATCGAAAATTTGTAGAAAGATTGTAGAAAGCCACCGATAATTTGTAGAAAGAAATGTCGACTACAAGATGTAGATAGGATCCGATTTTATTATGTAGCTTCATAACAAGATCTTCTAGTACGAAATTAATCAATGAAAAAGAGAAAAATAAAAATATAATTAAAATTAGACATCCTTTTAAGGAGAAAGATAATTAATCGCAAATTGAATTAAGGAAGATTCCAAAATTGAATGCTGAATAAGAAAAAGCAAAGAAATTTATGAACAAAAACGAAAATTCCTTGGAATATTTATCAAAGAAATGTCTTTCATAGTTTATATAAGCGATAACATGCTTTGATCTTATATATAAGAGAAATTAAAATTTCTGCCTAATATTTTAGTGGACGGGAATTTCTAAAATATTTTCACTTTTCACCTCTTATTGAATAATAAAAAAAATTTCCGATTTTATTTGCTTCTATAAATTTTACTGCAATACTGAAATATATGTGTACATGTAACTGAAGACTTTATAAAAGAGAATTAAATTGCACCCTCCCCCCAAAAAAAATTAAATAAAATTTGTGCATCTAGTCCAAAACATCGTAACATGATATTTTATTAAGTTGGATTCATGTGATTTTATTATTATTTTTTTTAATTTAATTTTAACTATAGAAATTTTTTTCGTAAAAAGTTGTATTGACTATTATTGTTAAACATTAAGTATAAAGGCACCATTTAAAACTTTTAACTGAAACTGCGGCTGAAAAGTATTGTTATAAAATAAAGATGCTTTGAAAAATTTTATTTAATGATAAAAATGTATAAAAATGAAAATAATAGCCATAAAAACTACTTCAATGATTAAATGGGATTTATATATTTTATATACAGATTTTTCTTTATGAAGTTCTAAAGTTATTGAGTGAAAGCTCAAATATTTAGAAGATTTTTAATTTAAAATTTCATTAATAACTTAAAAATCCTATTCTTATTGAAAATCTACACCCCAGGAAAACGGTGAAACCCCATTAAACATCAAATTTAGTAGACCTTGATTTAATACTTTGCCATGCAAAGTATTGAAAGATTTTCATCATACATATCATGTCATATCATTATGAAATGTATTGATTATCTTACATATTTAAGAAACAAATATAATTGATAATTAAGCAGAGACGATTTTTGTAAAAATAGTTTTGCATACAGTTATAAAAAAGTAAGTCTCCTTTAACAACTAAAGGGTCCTCCGAGATTACTGGTCGTTAAAATTTTCAATTAAATATTTTATTTAACTTATTAGTAATAGTTGCTTTTAGTCGTCTTTTGTTAAAAGTAAATCACATGAAGGAACTATAAAAAGATTAAAAATGAAATCTGATATGCATATTTCAATATATCATGTCAGAACATAATTTCTTGAACGACCAAGCACCACGTGCTCGTGCAAGTTATATTATATTTTGATTCATTTTATTTGCTTCATTGAAAGAGTCACTTTAGTACTGCAAACGATCCAAAAAACTTTGTCTCGCATTTATTGTTTTTGAAAAATATCCCATTTCCTATTTATTTCATTTCATATAATCACGTGCTCAAAATGACATTTTTCTAGGTTTTTTTTTTTTTTTGTAAATGAAATGGTAAAGCGTTATTAAAAGCTGATTTTTTGAGATGCTCGAGCGTATATATTTTCGCTGACTCCACAAACCTCAATCCCAAAAGAACAACATATTCTGACATGATAATAAAATGTCCTTTAATTAAATCAAAAATTTCTGAAATTTATTAAATTTAATTCACAATGAAAATCCATTCTAAATGGAGAGACTCGAAACGTTCCGTTCGCACCTATTTTTCAATTCGTTCCCTGCGATTTTTTTAACATTCCAGTTAAAATAATACTTCAGCTTCTCACTTCTGTACAACTTCACCTAGCACCAACGACGCTAGATTTAATATAAAACCATTACAAGCTTAAGAAAAGAAAACGAGAGCTTATTAAATGTTTATATTTGTACCCATTTATACATAAGCACTTGACATAAAAATTGGTGTTGATAAAATACTTGTAGTTTTAACTTTTCAAAAAAAGCTTCTCACTGTGATCTACTTTCATTTCTACACTCATGCTCAAAACTAATGTCACAAACAAGTTTTTCAAAATAATTCTAAATTGTTATCAGTAAAATTGATAAAATTGACATTTTATATTCTTTAAAGAACAGATAACACAGATTCAACTTCAGGTTTAGAAAAAACAGTTTGCTAAGAATTAGTTTTTGCAGAAATACTAGAATTCGTCCGTTTAAGCACCAGGGAGTTTTATCTGCAGATTTTTCAATATTGCATTAAAGCAAATAAGCTAGCCTATTTGCATTGAAAATAAGTTCTCATAATCGCTTAGATGATTCTTTAAAAATGAAGAGCTGTTGGCAAGTTTGAAACTGGCCGATTTCAAGCGGATGTGGCTTTACGGTAATAAGAGGCACGGGACCGAAATTATATCCGAGTTATGGAATTGATTCCAAATAAGTGGAACTGCCGCCAAGAAGCCAGTCATATCCGTCACAGAACAACGACACCTGCACAGGATTGCTAATTGGTATTAAGGGGACACCGGCTACCAATGGCTCCTCTGCTTGCTAGTATATCTGAAATAAGAATCCCTCTCCCCCCCCCCCAAAAAACGGTATATAGACATGTAGCAGAGAGTTTACCCTTTACTTCTAGTGACTAGCCCTATATCCCCCCCTTTAACTGCGCCTAACAGGAAAGCACCATTGTCATGGTGACAACACACAGGCTAAGGCGGAGCAAAAATAGAATACCGTTCTTTCCTCTAATGAGTCGGAATTCATTACACAAAATGATTCTCATCGAATCATTATCTTTTCATCGGGAGAGCGAAAAACTTGCTGTCATCCCTCTTAAGTAAGAGAAATTGATAGATTTAGTGGTTAAAAAAATATTTGCCTTGGGTGGCATAACGTTGGGCTGTCGTTCACCACTGCACATGTTCGATGGGGGTA
>JAOUZG010018352.1:3447743-3501996 GCA_026289955.1 Argiope argentata | reverse complement strand
GTAAATTTTATTATTTACTAATTATGCTCCAATGATACTGTAGCTGTAGAATATTATGCAGGCTCTTCTTTTCTTCTTCACTTTTTCTTTTATGCCTGCTCACTTTTTCTCCCTCCCCTATTTTCTTTGGATGTTTTAGCTTCTAATACTTAAGCGTATAAAAGTTTTTTTTTTGAATAGCTAGTCCTTTGACAGCTATTTAAATTGTATATATTTATTATTATCTTAATTATGAGTTTTTTTACCGATGCAACGCCACATTCGGTACATACCTAATCATCATCAGAATACATCAGAATATAGAGCCGTTAAGGGTTGCTATTTGTTTTGGGCTTCATTTTTTGTGGACAATAATGCACGATCACACAGAGGACATACTGTTGAGGAATTTCTTGAAGAAGAGGATATTTATCGTGTGGATTGACCCTCGAAGTCACCAAGTTCTTATACTATTGAACATGTTTAGGATAGCCTAGGAAAAGCCATTTCACGCCAGAAGTTGAAAACTTCTGGCGTTTTAAAAGAATGGAATGTGCTGTCCCCAATATTTGTTGATAACTCCGCAAACAGTATCAGTGCTCGTTGTGAGGCTTGTATAGCAGTACACGTTGGTCACACTCCATATTGAACAGACTTTTCTCCAGATAAAGGGTGATCTCTGATTTATTATTTAACAATTTCTGATATACATATTGTTTCTTAATTCACAATAAAAATCTTTTATTATTGTTGTGTTGTCTTGCTCTGTCTTCCAGTGTAATATATTTCAATGCCAAATTTCATGGAAATACAGTGAATGAACAGTTCACCAGTTTTTACAGAATTTATGTCTCCACCTTAATTTTGGACATGAATGGACTATTAATGAAAACATATTCAGCTTCAAAAGTAATTTCACGCTTTCTTTATCTATTAAAATGCGCTCTATTTATAAAAAACTTAATTTTTTTAGATTTTTCTTTGTAAATATTTGCTTAAATATTTTAAAGAATGTAATATTGTTTTATTTTGTAACTTTAATGTATCATAGCGAGATGAGTTTTTTTAATAGCAACAACATTATTTTAGTCAAGAAAATGCAGAAAAATTTGATTTTTTTAATCTCCTTTTATTATAAACTTTCATGTTTAAACATTTCATATAATTATTTCTTACACACGTAAGCATATTAAGAGACTTATAAAAAATTTTGTACGCTATTAAAAAGTGCAGGGACAGCACTGTTGCCTGAAACTGAATTCGAATATAAAGTCCAGAATTTTTTCATATCAACCGCATGTGAATTTTTTTTCATATCTTTGAAAAAAAGCGATTTTATTTAATTTATTTAATTAAAATGAAAATTCAAGAGGATCAAAATAAAATATGCCATAAATTAATGATACATCAAAAATTGTTTGAATAAATTTGTAACAAAATGTATCATTTGGCGCATTTTTTATCTACATATTTTCATTTTTGATGATATTTTAAAAATCGTTTGGCTTTAATGTTTGCTTGATTTCTTCTTTGAGTTCCATTTATTATTATGAAATGGTTTGAATTCGTAAAATAACAATAAACAGCGTTCGAAAAGTTTATCATTTTTTCTAATACCACTGATAAATTATCGGTATATCGTAAAATTAGTAAATTTACTCCATTTTACAAAGCAGTAGGTTTTAAAAAAGAATATAGAATCGAAAAATGAGATAAGACGCAAAACAAGAAAAGATACAAAAGTTTGTATCTTTTACAAATCCTCTTAAGTTTCATAGACAGAAATTACTTTTTTAAAAAATCATTCATTAAAATTTAAAAGAAAATTTATTTGTGAAATATTGTTTTGCTCTAGACAGCAGCTTGAAAATGGGTCGATTTTCATAGAAGCGTAATGGTACTCAAACTTTTTTTTAAGTTCACACACAAATTTTCTTTCAAATTTTAATGAATGAATTTCAAAAAATTAAGTTTCTGTCAATCGAACGTAAGATGATTTATAAAAAATACAATCATTATCTTTGTAAAAAAAATCTTTGATCAAAGCAGAAAATGCAAATTGAATTTTTGATAAGATTTTTTCCTAAATCCTTAAAATAGAATACTAATTCTACATTCAAGGGCAAAGTTTATGATCCGTGATATGCGGTCACGTGCAAGGGGCATGTCGATTCGCAGGTGTCCTTTAAACCTTGAACCAAAAAAAGCAAAGCCGATTCCCTCTTCAGAAGTTTTTTTATTTTTATTTTTTACCCATCAATCACCTTTTACAAACAGCTTTACAAAGGTGAGGAAATACCAGATCTTTAAATTCATCTCCTGACGAGCAAATGATGATGTGACAGCTTCTACATCCTCATAAAACAAATAATTAGAACAGCATAAATGAGAATTTCTTCATCGGGTTTATAAGTCGAAGCGTTTCACTACTTCCTTGCTGATTTAAAACGAAGGAAATAAAAATATAAAAGGAACATTAAATAAAAGGAAATATTCCACGCTGTCAATAAGACCGACCGACCGACGTCGTTATTATTATTATTATTATTTTAGCCTTTGTGATTCGGTCCGAGCTTCTTAGAATCTTTTTATGCTTCTTGATTATGAAATGTTTTCTCATATATCAAGGTCGAAAAATTCTAGCCTTTCTCTGGATCACTGTCATAGAAAATCCACAGTTCCTCTGACGTCAGTAGGTAACAGAATGACGAAGACTGTGGCCTGTTTTCCCATATTTCCGTTCTTCTTAGCAGCCTTTTACAGGTGAAACTATTTTTTTTATTAAGTTAAGACATGCGCAGAGGGATAATGTTATCTTTTCTCCTTTTATTTCCTCTTGGGGAGAAAGGTGAGGGGGGGGGGCTTGACGGCTTGACAAAATAGAGTATCTGCAAAGTAAATTGTTCACATTCAGATATTGCATTGTTTAATGTAACAATGTAAATGTAGTTCATGAAGTTATAAAACTACTTCCTGCGGTTTTCTGATAAGATATTTGCCTCTTATACTGTTCCGTTAAAAAGCAATAAGCTTTCTTTCAAACCTTCCATAATGTTGTTTTTATGTCGTATAGTTAAAATAATTGTAATGTTTTTGAAGGAAATTGTAGCAAGTTTATGTATTCTTAATCGATTTTAATCACTTATTCAAATTACTCTTAATGTGAGAGGGAAAAATTTATCAATGATTTTCTTATATAATAAAGACTATCCCACATATAACGCAAGATTTGTGCAATAAAACGTAGGCAGCTCTATTAAAAAGCCCTTTTTTTGAGGAAATTGTTTCAAACTTATAGATGTTCAATATGTCTTAATCACCAATTCAAATTACTTTTAATGTGAGAGGGAAAAAAAAGCCAAATATTTTCCGGTATAATAGAGACCATCCCACATTTAATGCAAGATTTGTACAATAAAGTGTTGACAACAAAGTTAAAAAATCATTTGGCAGCTGATAGATTAGAGTAAATAAAAATGGATTGTTGCACAATAGAAACATGTGCTTTTATTTCTGAATAATATTTCAAAAAAAAAAAGGAAAGGCTGGCTGCCACACCTCGACAAATTGAGAATTGGTTTCCGGAACTTGTTGTTTCAAACCGTTGTCTTTTTATGGGGTTATTTGAAGTCAAAGTTCTGCAGGTAATGCCACATCAATGAAATTCAGGCATTAAAAATTTCGACCAAAGAGAGTGTATATGCCAATAAAGCCGCTTAGGTTATTTGTCCGAACTGTTATTACATACATAAACTATCCCGAATACTTTACATTTCAATAAAAGAATAGAGATTAAAATGAAATATGCTATGCATATTTCAATGTATCATGTCAGAACTTCATTTCTTCAACGGCCAAGCACCACGTGCTCGTGCGAGTTAAACTATATTTTTATTCATTTTAATCGTTTCATTGAATGAGTCACCTTAGCATTGCAAACGATCCAAGAAACTTTGTCTCGCATTTATTGTTTAAAATATCCCACTTCCTATTTATTTCATTTCATATAATCACGTGCTCAAAATGACAGTTTTCTAGGTTTTATTTGCTGTAGTCATTAACTTATTTTTTAGATCAGAGCTTTGTAAATGCGATGGCAACTTGTCATTAAAAGCTGATTTATTGAGATGTTCGTGCAGATAATAAAATTTTTATTTTTAGTCTATGTATTTTTGTTGACGCCAAAAACATCATCCTCAAAACTACATTATATTCTGGCAAGATAGTAACAATTCAAAGGGGGAAAACTATACTTTCTTAATTTAATTCAAATCTTGCATGAATATGTTGTTCTTTCACTCCATTTTTAATCACCCTAAATTGTCAGCTGTCAAATCTGTGAGTGTGTTTCAATAGGGTTGCCAAAATTTATTACACAAATATAATTAAAGTTAGTTAGTTAGGCAAAGTTAAATCTTGGGTTAGGTTTGCGCTATCCTTAATCACTTTCTTAATATTTAAGCGAAAAAGTTCAATCCAACAGAATTTTTCCTGCCACTATGTTCTAAAAGAATTAAAAAAATATTCTAAAACGGCATAATTAAATCGTCGTCAATTCTCTGAAATAATATTTCCCAAGATTATCCCTCTCAAAAGTAATCTTTAGCTTATTCTTTGTTTCTGAAATTCTGTTAAAATTTAGTTTGAAATTATTATTAAAGAAAAAGCAATATTGATTTAACTTTTTATTTTGAAATCAAATGATTTTTCGGCGTCTTTCAACAATTACTTCCGAAAATATCACGGTACACAAATGACTTCTACGTCATTTTGAAATTCAAATAATTATCACTTCAATAGAATCACTTTTTAAAGATAATCTTTTTCTTAATTTAGTTAATTACAAAATTTCAAATATAATTTCCAACAAGAATACAAAGATATATAAGAATTATGAATGAGTATCAAATGTATCTTGAACAATAATAATACAAAGATATAAGAATTCAGTAAGAATAAGTTGGCCATTATTTTAATAATTTAGGCAATTAGTTCCGATTTCAATACATTTCAACAGCAGAGCTATTTATAAAAGATATGGAAGTTGTAGTTATTTTTTCATTTCGGTGTTTCAATCCAAGTCACTACCTTTATTAAAAAAAAATTATGAAACCTACAAAACAGTGAAATTTTAATTTCTCTCTTTAACAAAATGTTGTTTTAAGCTTTATACTTTTATATTTTTTTCATTTGAAATATTTACAAATAAGTAAAAGCATATTAACCTTTTAAATATAAAGAAATTGCTTTTGACAGTATACTCGTACTAATGAAATATCTATAATTTCCCTAATGTATATAGTTAGAATACATTTGACTGTTCGCATATGTCTAAAGTATTAGAATAATTTATATATTCAATAGATCCACATAAAATTCAATTGAATATTCATTAGAAATTTTAATTCTTACCATAAGTTATTAGTTAAGCAAATGCATTTAAATAAGTAGTCGTTCAGTACAGTTTAATCCTCACTACAATTTAATATGCTAATAATAAATCACTGTATAACAAAGCATAAATAAAGTATGCAATATACAAAATTTAGAAGCATATTATGTAATAACAAAGTACTATTCTCCCAAAAGATATTAACCTTCTTGTGAAAATTTTTACAATTCCTTAACCACAGTCACTAGTTTTTGATTGACTATAAAGTGTCTAATTAGATCTATAAACACAAGGAAACCATAAAATGCTCTATCTTTTAACAATTTAGATCAATAATGTCTAATTGTACCTAGTAGCCCATGTAGGCATTTTTAGAATCTAGGCACTGAACATTAATAGCCCTTTATTTTAATAATTTAGGTAATTACTTCAAATTCAATACATTTCAATTAATTTTATTTTTATCAATTTAATAACTTATTTTAGATTAAACTTCTTTTATTTTATTAACTTTCAGGTTATATTTATCGCTTATGGTACAAGTCTGAAGTCATTTATACTTATACACAATGATATTTAAACAAAGTTTCTGTTTTTGTAAATATTATAATAACCGAATGAAACATATAGGAATCTAATCAATTAGGCTATATAAAGTGTTAAAATTACATTAAAATTTTAAATTTTATAGCATTGCTTTAATAATTTATTTATTATTAAACTTATTTTTTATCTAATTAAACAAATGATTTATTAATAAATTTTCTTTTTATTTGAGGACTTAAAAAAAGTTTTTAAAAGAATGCTTATGGCATTTCTTTAAAAATGTTATTTCCCTTCTCACCCTATTTGGAAATTCACTATTAACTATTATAACTATCATTAAAGTGACGGCTGCCGCTATTAAGTCAATAATAAGTCAACAGGCTTTTGGAAAAAAAGTTTTATATGTGTGCATTTTTTTATTCAATTTTTTTCTTAACTATACAATAGTTCTAGTGTGCACGTACATAAAATTGCTTTTGATATAAATGAAAGGTGTTTTTATGGAATAAATTTTTTTAAAAAGAGGAAGAGAAGAAAATGAAATTTCCAAACGCAAGTTTCAAGTTATCATGTGAGAACATTATTATTTTTAAGTCATTATTTGTCTTATTTAAGTCATTAAGTAGTTTAAACCGGTTTAAAAGAATTACAAGACATTATATCGGTCTCTATCCCTCTCGCTCTCTCTTTATATAATGATAATTTTTTTTAAATTTTCATTTTCAATTTTTCTAGTTGGCAAACAAAGTTTTGGAGCTCCTCCGATTTTGAGATGAAATAACAGCTATAATGTCATAGTTCTACTTCAACATTTTAAAAGCGCATCTTCTTTCATATGTAATAATAAAGCAATACTGATATAAACAGGTCAACCTTTTAAAAACTCATTTGCTTTCAAAGAAGCATACATAATATTAATGCAATACTGGTAAAAGCAGGTGAAAAATATATGCTATTAAAAGATGCTAATGCATATTGCCACTTATGCTTTATGCATCGTCTACGCGATTTCGAGTTTCATTTATTCGTTGCCTTAAATTTTTCAAAACCCCTTAACTGAAACAACATCGTGTTCTCATAAGATAATATTTTTAAATATTTATTTAAATTAAGGAAAAAAAATTCTTATACATTTGTGTTCCCGAAAAAGCCTTGTTTCATTTTAAAATACCTGTAAAATCATTTTTGTGAAAAAATATGCCCCATAAATTATGAGGCGGAGTGCTAAAATTTTAATTCAAACTCTAGTTTAAATTAGTAAAAAATTATTAGTCAGCATCTGCTATTTAAGAAGCAATTCCATGCAATTCAGTAGTATTAAGTAGAATGGCTTGGTTCAAACATTTTTTTTTTCTTTATCATAAATGTCACCATTTATTGATAACATTATAGCCAATAAAAAAATATCATGTCATAAAAATATATATAACGATTGAAATACATCATTGCAATTTTTTTTATTCTATATAGTATAAATAATGATTTCAACTTTGAAGGATTTCTCCTTTAAACCTATTGTATTATAAGGATATAGAACAATATTTATACATAGCTAACATTTTTTCATTCCTAAGTTTGAAAAAAATATAGCAGAAAGGAGAGAAAAAGATGTTTCTATCAGAAGTTGAACATTCTGGAAAGATTTTATGGAACCTAGAACAACTAATTTTATGTACAAATCGTAAAAATCTTTCATTTTTCTATTTCTTAGGGCTCAAAGTTATGATAAATTCTGCCACCTTATTTAATAAATGAAAAATATTTTTACTATGAAGCTTTCCAGAAATTGCTCACATATCATGGAACAAAAATTATCGTTTAATTTTTGTTTTTTGTTTTTCTGTATATGAAGATACGGAAACTAAAGTTACTTAGTTGGAATTATAGGATAAATTCTATATAAAAGTTACGATGATATGAGGAGGATATTCTACAGTATTTCTATATGGAAATAATACTTAATCTTGAAAAAACGGTTTAAATAAATCCCAATATCATTATTAGCAATACTTTAATTTCTAAACACAAAATCAAATTTCAAAAAAATATGTTAACTTATAATAGATTTTACTTAAATTAAAAAATTGAAGTTTTTAGCAGCTCTGATACTTCTATCCGAATACCCGAATTTACGAATTTATCGAGAAACTACGGAATATTCTACATCGCTTTTTAAAATCGTTTGCATTTCTAAGCATAAATTGGAAAGAAAAAATGAATTATAACATGCTTCCCGAATTGTTTTTGCATATTTTTTTGCTTTTCATTTTTACACAATCTACCTTGACGTCCAGCTGAAATTAAATAAATTCTATTCTGAAATTTTTAATATTAATTATTCCCTACGCAAAGTATCTTTAAATTACAAATTTTGAAAAATATGCTACTTGTACTGTTTTGATAACTTAACATCTGCTCAATCTACTCTACCCCACACCTGCCATTTCCTTCCTTCAGCCACTTCATCTGAAATTAGAGCTTTAATCTGAAAGTGCAGTTGATTAAATTACAAAATTTCATCTAGTTTATTCGAAGCCAACTCATAAAATAAATAAAAATAATAAAGGAAATCATTCAGTGTCAGGATTTTTGTGTAATACTGAACATGTTTCATAATTTTTTTATTATTATTTGGGAGAATTTTTGTTCATTGATTCAATAAATAATATTGATGCACGACAGTAAGAAAGCTTCGAGATGAAATACAGAAAATATTTTATACTTTTAAAAATGTTATAAAAAGTAGAGGAGCACCAATCTTTAGACATGCAAAAACTGAAATGAAGTTTCATCATTGTTATTTCTATTCTTAAAACTGCCATAAAATATTTTTAAAAAAACCACACAAAGAAATTTTTGAAACCATTCTATGAGAAAAAACCTCCTCAAAGTGGAAAAAAGGTGAAAATTTCATATCTTTGTTATTAACATTGGAATAAGAAGTAAATATAAAAGGCTCGTAGTGGCAATGAATATGATGTGAAAACACTACTATATATAAAATGTGCCTAAGATATTTTAGAAAATTTATTAAAATTAGAAAAAAAATTGCACTGCAATTAAACTAAAAATTCTTGATAAAAATAAACTACAAATAAAATTACCATAAATAAATTATTATACAACAGTACAAATAACAGTGTACAGTACATTCTACAAACAAAGCTACCACGAATAAACTGTACAGATAGAAATAAACTATCTAAATAAAACTACCACTAGTAAACTGGTCTAAGTACTCCCTTAAATGATTAATTTTTGGAATAACCCGACAGTAATATTTCCAGAATTTATTAAGATGTTACTCAAACATTTAGCTTAACTTTTAAATAATTAAAATTTCAAAATAAGATAGGACAGCTCCCAGAACTACATCCTCAGCTAGTAAAACATCATTGTGTCAAAATTAATTTCTCAAGAACCAGTTGGCTGGTCGTTAGAGAGCAAATCTCTAAAAATCTATATTCACGTTCTCTATTGAGAGTAGAGATAAGTACAAATCAATCGAAACATCATGTTTCTTTATTCCTTTTCATGTCCTAATTTTCTACTTAATCATTAAATTTCAATTTTTTGATAAGATTGCAGGTGCGTGCCACTTGAAAGACGTGCATCATAGATGAATAAAACAAGCAAAAGGCTTTTAGAAATGTATGAGTATATGTATATCAAAATTTATAATTTAAATATACTTTGACGAAAGAAACAATGAAGATCCTATTAAATACAAGTAATTAAATTAAATTTACACATTTTTCTACGAATAAGCTGGTTTTTATGGCTTTTTATAAAACGAATTAATCGATTTTCCAATAGAATAATTTTTTTACAATTAGATCAAACTATTTATTCCCCGTCTCCGATTTCTTCTTTTTCTTCCGAATTCTTCATCCTTTTTCTCGGAAGAATTCCCGATGTCTTTAATCTATAGCCATGACGTCACTCAGCTCGGCGTTAGTAGGTGCTCTTCCACAAAGGCCGTCGCCATGGCAACGTGATTTTATTTCTGCTCCTCTTCTAACCTGACTGCGTGCGTGTGGGACTCCCAGACGAGTTCATAAACGGAGGGTGACATTCGGTTGGCGATAAATCTACGACGGGAGAACACAGATATCGCTAAATATTTCATAAATGTCATAGAATATGTAGGTCCAGTTCAGCTCTGAAATTCTAGACTCATTTCAGTCATACAAAATTCTACATTTTTTATAAGAATCGAGACAAATAGCTTTTGAGATTCTAATCGAATGAAAGATTCCCAAATAGATTAAGATACATAAGATTGAAAAAATAACCCTTTGAATGAAAAAGGAGATAATAATATTTTGAAGGCAGTGATCATTTATTAGAAAATCATAGACTCATTAGACGTAGTTTGATGCTATTGTTTATACCAAACAATGCAATGGACTATTTACACAATGGAAAATTAAAGAAATTTTATGATGATAAATATACGAAATTGTAAACCAAATACAATGAGAAAGAAAATAAAGTTTCAGCAATTTTAAATGAAATCTTCCAGCTGAGTTTGTATCGTAAAATTTCGATTGAAATCAGATATAATGTAATATTATTTCAGATACTGAATATTGTAATCAATCGTTTATTTGGTGAAACTATTTAGTGATTTTTTTTCTTTTGACGAAATGCTTAAAACTATGAGAGAAATAATATTTGAAAGAAATCTATAACATTTCAAAGATACGCTTTCTAAAATATTGAGTAATGAAAATTTTTAAATTTTGCTCTTTTAAATAATTAAAATTGAATGGAATCAAAATTTTTAAAAACTTTAATAATATCAAAGTATTTTTTTTTCAAAAATAATACTCAAGGTGAACATAAAATGCTAGTAATATAATAAATAATCATAATCTTTAACCCATGAGCTACTTAAACTTTAAATCGTTAGGTCAAAATAAAAAATAAACTCTTTTTGTTAGATTCTTCAGAATTTCCAAGAAAATGTAATGCTAAAGTTGTCTTTGTTTGCCAAACATAAAAAAATAAATTCCTGCTAGAATAATGTTTGAATTTGATTTTTTCCCTATCCGTTTCTGGCGATAAGTTAGTCCGTTAGTCCTGTAAATTCCAATTAAATATTTTAGCAATTTCGTTTTATTCTTTGATTACTAACAAGATATATACATTTCACTAATCTTGTAAAACTAGTTTAAATAGTAAAAATAGTTTTTTAGAGTGGAAAGCGTATTTGACAATCATGTTCAAACCAATGGCTTAAACATAATTTGAAAAAGGAATTTTGAATAAATTTATTATTTATAATAAGTTTTCTTCAGTTTCCAAAGAAAACAAAAGAGCAAAAAAATTTTAAATTTCGCAATGAAAAGACTAATGACTTCCTAGAATAATATTTTTAAGTTCAAACTTTGATAGATAAATAATTCAGAAGAGGACTTTAGAAATTTTAATTTATTCTACTAGTTCAAGCTATTTTAGGAATTTTAATTCATTTTACTCGTTTAAATTATTTTAGACGAATAAACCCATTCTACTCGTTTAAATTATTTTAGAAATTTTAATCCATTCTACTCGTTTAAATTATTTTAGATATTTTAACCCATTCTACTTGTTTAAACTATTTTAGAAATGTAAATCCATTCTACTCGTTTAAATTATTTTAGAAATTTTAATCCATTCCACTTGTTCAAACTATTTTAGAAGTTTTAATACATTCTATTCTTTCCAACTAATTTATATGTTTTAATCCATTCTACTCGTAATGCTGTACAGTTCCATGATTTTTACCTATAATTTTAATAATAAGAAAAAACGGAAGTGTTCAGAAAAGGACAACCGTTTCATTACTTTTTCACATTGTTTTTGTAGTCAACTTTAATTTAATAAATACAATAAAATATCAATCATTTTATTAATAACACGTCATATAGTACATACTGAAACCTAATGAGCGTGAAAAAATAAGCAGAATAATCTTTTAAAACTAGTTAAAGTAGCAAAAATAATTTTTAGAGAATGGGAGTATTTGATCCTTATGTTCCAACCAAGAGCTTAAAAATCATTCGGAAAAAAATTTCGAACATAAAGATTCTGATCCCCTACGTGTAGTAACAATGAAATAAATGGAAAAAAAATTGGAAAAAAGAAATTTTAAACTTTTAGTAGCAAAGATGAAAATGATTTGAATTTCATTTCAGTAATGTAATACATTATTGAAAAATAACGTTTAAAAATGTTTTAATTTAATTAAAAATAAAAATAATTAATTTATTAAAAATAGTATATATAAAATTTTACGGCAGAGTAGTTGGTATCATTGAAAAGTATTTGAATTTTAAGATGGTGTAAAATTTATTTGGCTTCAGATATTCTTAGGAATAATTGGCGAATAGACTTCAAATTATAGATAAATTTTAATTTTAAATGATTTTTTTTAAAAAATGGCACCAGGGTTTGCATATCAATTATCTTAATAATATATACTCCAAGTTTTAAAGGTCTTGCCAATAGAATGCCATCATATATGCTCACAAATAGTCACACAGGCATTAATTTTTAATTTGTGGATACAGAGATAAAGATGTTACTAACGGCCTTTAGCGGACAGCTGGTTTGCAACAAAATCATTGTTTCATTGTAATAATTCTCGTCAAAACTGAAATGTCGACATCTAAATAAAAGTAATTTCGAGGATTTAAATTTAGCCAAAGCATTGTCTAACTTATCCTGTCATTGTCCTAAATATTTATACGACTAAAATTTGCAAGAAAAATAATCTCAAATATGAAAATGTATTAATAACCCTATTGTTGCCACGATTTTGAATGACAGCATGGTAACGTTTGGGATTATATATACTAGGATTTATACAAAAACCGACTTTTTGAAAATCGGTTTTCAAATTAAATATTTCCAAAAACTGATTTTAACCAGTTATCGAATTTTTGTTATAAAAAATGTAGAATACAGAAAATATTGTATTTAATTTATATAAAATAACAAAAAACGTTATCAAAATCAGTGTCAAAATGAAAATATAAAAAAATTAAGGATTTTATACACATATTACTTACACAAAATAATGAAAACTGGAACAAAAATTTCAAATAATATTGTATAATTTTCATTATTTTTATTTCTCATAAGAAAATAGGTATTTAAAAACACATAAAATATTCTTTGAAAGGTGACTTGCTCTTATTGTGGACAAAACATTGCCTGAGATTGAAAATACTCTTTCAGTAGCTACTGAACTTGATTTTTTAATTTTCATGTCATTAAATAACAAATCGAATTTTTTCATTTATTTAATTCGTGGCCTCAAATTAAAATATTCAGCTTTCAGTGTCTTCAAATTTGTAAGTTTTTCTTTAGGGTCTTCAAGAAATGAATTGATTTTTTTCTGTGGTTTCTTCTGAAAAAAGCATTACTGTAATGAGTATTTTCTTCGATTTGCTCTCCACCAGAATCGGTTTCCTCATAAGAATTGAAAAATATTCTAGACAATATATTTCCAGATAACTTAATAGAGTCAGTTTTTGAAGTTAAAGAAAGTACAGTAAATTTGTTCGCTGAACAAGAAATGTTTTGTAGATTTAGTAAACTTCAAAAAAGTTGCTAATTCTACTTGTCTTCTTTTTTGAATTCGTTTATCTAAAGCATATAATAATTTCAGACTTATTAAAATTTTTTAGCTCATTTAACAGAGATTCAAATATACATTCACTTATTAATCTCGTCTCTCTAAGCCTTCAGCAGCTAGACAAATCTGTCCTAACTAAAAAAATTCAAAATGCTTTTCTTTTCTTGAAGAAGAGGAATATTCAGACGTTCCGGAAAACTGGTTTTCAAATTTACTTTAATAAACCGGCTTTTTAAAAATAGGATTCAAAAATGTTCAGATCCTAGTATATACATGTACAAATTGTATTTGCATAGGAAATACAATTTATATTTTATTTGATATGCGTCATTTTGTGAAATGACGCATCTAGGTTTGAAATTCTTTAACCTCACCACCTCGGAATAATGTAAAGGCCTTAAGAGCTTCAATGGAAAGAGTAACTATTTAATAAAAAAAAGCTTTCAAAAATGGTTAGAACATGAGTAGTAATTAAAAGTATACTCTATGATTTTGTTTGAAAAAATACATGATTAATAAATAAAAAAGCTTAATCTGTAATCAAGGGAAGGGTATAAAAACAAAAAACCAATTTATATCCAAGTATAAAATTACAGCACCAAAGGTTGAAAGACACAGTACAATGGGTAAAAGCTTCAAAGACAAAACTCATGTATTTAAAATGCAACAAATGAACTAAAATTAAGACTTGAAAGAAGCAAAATGAAAAAGGTAAGAAGGGAATTTCAAGCCTGTTGCATTTGGTTAGTCGTATCATCAACAGTCTATGCTGTATATGGATTTGGCGCCCAGTAATGTCTTATAAATTCTAAAAGAGTGAAAGATTTGGTGATCGGAGTCAAAGCAACATGGTCCTAATAATGAGATCACTTCACCAGTAAAGAAAAAATTAGAAAGAAGAATCCATTTTCAATTTAATTCTATCAAAATTTAATTACTTTAACAAACTTCTTAATAAAGAAAAATGATTTTTTTTATCCTAAGCTATTTAATTTCAAATAAAATCCTTGAAAAACGAAAAAGGGAAGAAAGGAATTTCAAGCCTGTTGCATTTGGTTAGTCTAATCAGCAACATTCTGTGCTGTATATGAATTTGACGCCCAATAATGTCTCATAAATTCTAAATGAGCGAAAGATTTGGAGATCGGAGTCAAAGCAACATGGTGCTTATAATAAGGTCACTTCATCAGTAAAGCAAAAATTAGAAGAATATATTTTCACTTTAATTCTGTCAAAAGTTAATTACTTTAACAAACTTCTTAAAAATGAAAATTACTTTTTTTATTCTAAGCTACGCGATTATACATTCCTATCTCAGATGTCTGGTCATTTGAGAATGCAAGTCACAAGGTCATTCCTGCAAAACTCATGGAAACTGGACAAAAGTACGAATTAAGTGCACAAATTTTTCTTGAATGAGAATGAACAGTTTAACGACCTCGTCGGTTTCGTTTCCCTCGCTATTCTCCACTTAATCAGCAGATCTTTATCGGGCGTGATGACCCTGAACTCACTATCTGTTGGAGCTGGAACGCCGTCGCTTGCTTTACGTAACGGAATCTCCAGTGATGATGATGATAACGAAAACGAAGCTCACGCTATCATCGTCGTCGTTATTTACGTAACAGCGGTTTATCGTGTGACTCGCATCTTTCGATTTTTTTTCTCTTTATTTTTCAATTATGATGTTCAACCACGGAGGCGCTGATCCAATCACTTATGAAATTCTTCGGCAATGTCGCAAGTATGTTTCACCACCTACGAAAAACGATACTTTGAATTTCTCAAAAGATAGGAAGACATGCTGATTGTAAAGAAAACATTTTATATAAATTTCGAGACGTTAAGGTTGTATCTGATTAATTTTTTGGAAACATCACCGCAGTCTAAACAAAACAAATTTCTAAGCTTTCAATATAAATTTATGATTTGTAATGCGCTATTGCTGAGATTTTATTAACGCAAGATATTGAATGATGTCTTTACGATGTTGGTCGATGACATTTTAACTGACGCACAGTATCTTAAAGATATCTAACGATGTCTTTGGGAATGTTGTACTAATAGGTGATGCCCTGGATTTCCAAGGATAGGTTATACCTTTAAAAAAAGTCTGGAGTCTAGAATAAAATGCTCTGGTCGGCAAGTTTTAACAAAGTTACGGCGAAACCTTGTCCACAGTCTAAACAAATGAAATTTCTAAGCTTTCAATATAAATTTATGATTTGTAACGCGCTATTGCTGAGATTTTATTAACGCAAGATATTGAATGATATCTTTACGATGTTGGTCGATGATATTTTAATTGACGCACAGTATCGCAAAGATATCTAACGATGTCTTTGGGCATGTTGTACTAATAGGTGATGCCCTGGATTTCCAAGGACAAGTTATACCTTTAAAAAAGTCTGAAGTCCAGAATAAAATGTTCTGGCAAGCAAGTTTTATTAAAAACTTTGTGCAAAATTGACTTGAAGTTAGTCCCTTGAAACAAATTTAATACAATAAATCAATAATTAATTATATTGCAAAGATTAATGAAATAAGGACTTACGAATGATAAATAATCAAGTTATTTTTATAGCCTGACATTTAATTATATAAATAATTATAAGTAAATACAATAATCAAAATATTTGTTTCATAGACTTTTAAAAGACAATTTGGTGTACGATTTACTCGAATAAGCTTACAAAAAGAGATTTTTGTGTCATTTCTCACATTTTTCTCACAAATTTGAAGATATATTATTATAGTTTTTAGCTACTTTCGTTCTGATAGACAAAACATTTCAGAAGATAAATGGCTATTATAAATGATAAACCTCAAATAAATTTTGAAAATTTTTGAAAAATTGTTCTTTATACGACGGTTATTAAGAAGGAAAATATAATTTTTAGAATAAAAACAAAATGTAGGTGATATTAAATTATTTTTTGAATTCAAATTACAATACTTGTGCAAGAAAAATTAATACCAAATTTTGTATTCGTTAAATGTATTAGTACAATCATTAAGCAGCATTTAAGATTAATAAATTTGTGATTATTATCTAAATTGTAAATAAAAAATAAATAAATGTGTCTTATCCGCGATACTTTTCCGATTCTTTTCCTAAAAAGAGGCATTTGAAATTGTAACTAGAAATATCTAGTAATTCTGAAGTAATTTAGCACAGAGCCTGAATGGTAATAAATTTTTGTATTGGTAGATGGGAAATGTACATAAATAGATTGAAAATTTACAAATATATAACACTTTTATCCATAAATTAAGGATAATTCATGTTCCAAAAAGAAAATCAGAAGCATAACAAATGTGACTTATTTGCAAAGCCTATTTATAAAAAGAAAGGTAAAGAGAAAAAAGATGCTATGTTTTTGATATCATTAATAAAAATGACGATTTTTTCTCCCTGGAGCAAATGCCTGCAAAAAATCATATTTTCAAAAAAAAAAAAAACAATTTCATATGGTTGGTATGGAGGCTAATGCATTCTACGCCTCCCAGATGATTCAATACAATTTGTATAAAGTATAGCCATGCTATCAAATTATCTATCTGATTTTGGGAAATATTACGTCACCCACCAAGCAAGGCTCTCCGTAGTTCTGGTATACATGTAGGACGTAGTTCACAAGTTGTAACTCATCGGCTAAGCATGCCCCACGGACGCTCTTCTAGTTCAAGTTCGATGAGAATGTTGACCAGTCCATATGGATAATATCATCCAATCGAAGACATTCGTTTACGATGTTTGCTCGGTGAGGATAGGCGTTGTCATCCATAAGCATGAATTCAGCTCCCATAGAGCTCCGATGTTATTCCAGAATGACGTCTCGATAGATTTGGTATGTCATGGTTCCAGTTTGATCGTGTAGGTCAGATGTGAAACCCAGAATAACCCCTTCTCAAACATTCCATCCTGCATTATAGTAACGCTGCCGTTCAATGATGTTCTCTTGGCGGAAACGGGTACCTAGTGCTCTCGATATGAAAGTCCGACGAGAATCAAACTGCAAGCTAAACCTTGACTCGTCGGAAAACATAACACAAGCCCACTGTTGCAGTGTCCACAATGCATGCTCTCTACTCCAGGCAAACCGCAGACGACAGTGAGTTGCAGTTAGTGGAACACCTCTCACAGGCCTACTAGCATATGGACCAATTTTCCATTAGCGTATGTACACAGTCTCCCTTGAAACTGTCGTAACAGTTATTGAAGAGAACTGACGAGACAGCTTTGATGCTGCGCCCCGTCTGTTTCTTTTGGAAGTAGTTGCCAATTACAGGTTCTCATTCAGCGTTGTAACTCGGGGACGACCTGCGCTGTAGCGTCTTTCTCATTACCATAATCCTTGGAATCGTTGCTGAAACCTGGAGATGAAACTCTAGAGGATCCCAACCTGGGTACGCCCACATTTCAGACAGCTGATAATTCAACTACTTAAAAAATCATCCGAATGCATCCTTTGCATCATAACTATGCGGTTATTGCACTAAAAAGTTACTTGCGAACAATTTTACTTCTGTGCCTGTGTTCCTTATACATTATTCTCTTATATTCCCTTCATTGGGAGGTACTATTGATGTGATCTGGTGACTTTCTACATTTTGCATATGATTTTTGAAGAAGTGTGTAGTCATTTTACGGGACGATATATGTATTTTAGAGTTTGATTCCCGCGTGACTCTGAATTATCCTTAATTTATGAACATGAGTGTATTTTTATCATTATTAATTACTGAAAGAGAATCGATTTAATATTATTAAATTACTATATTACCATATAACAAATATTATTATAGTTACTAAATCACCGAAAGAGGAAAGATTTAACAACGTTGGCAGATTTAATAATATCCTCTTTTTTGCTTAAATTAGATGTTTGAAGAGCTTTAGAGCATAGTCACTGCTGTTCTGTTTCAGATAATTAGTAGCAGAAGGGGAAAAAAGAAATTAAGTACCAATGGAGCGTCAGTTCAGTAGAAGGGTTGTTTACATGGACTTAAAGATGTGAATTGAAGCATTTCTTTAGATGTAATTGAAATTACGGAAGAAGCTATGGAAGGTTAAGTGACAAGGCCCATTTAATATCGATTAGGGAAAAGTCCCTTTTTAATTACAGTGGGCATAATTAATTTGTTCCTTAATGACGGGTTTTCCTGAGTTTTGAACCGATTAAAAAACTTTCTTGAAAGTTCTTCGGTGAAATCATCGAGCTCTGGAGTTTTAAGATCTCTGTGTGAAACATCATTCAGGATAAATCGAGGGGCATTGATATTGATGCAAAGTAATTCATTCAGCAAATCTCGAATTTCGTTTCCGTTGAGGAGAGTAAGTGGTAAAATGGTTGCAGGAAAAATTTAGAATAGACAGAGAAAAAGTAAGAAAAAAGTGGTACAAACAAAGTGTAGTGAAACCTTTCCTAAAGAATACCTTAATGCATCATGAAAGTATTTATTTAAAGTCATTCTCAATCAATGAAGGTTTCATACTTTCATAATCATCATTATTTACGCCACAGATATTTTTTCAGCACTATTTGGACCCCGTATCAAAAAGTTTCCCACCACAAGTTTTATGAAAACAAGGATATTTTTGAAGGATTAATAGCAGCGAATATTCTGAATAACCTTTGTTTTCCACAAGGATCTTGAGAGCATAAGCTGAACCATATTTAAATATATGCATTTATTCAATTCATTCATGAACTAATTCTCACTTAACCCATTGAAATGTGCGCATATTCGGATTAAAGAAACACGTATTCGGATTTCCTTACATAAAATCATTATAATGGCACTGAAAAATCAGGGTATTGTTTTCGTCATTTTTGTAATCATCTAGGATACCATCCTACCATTGAGCAACTTATTTCCCGATTGTGTGGCGACTGGAGCTCGTTAAATCTGTTCGTGGTCACAAAGTCCTCCATGTCGGGAGCAATACCACTGGGGGTACTGGGTCAGAGGGGATCGTTCTCTGTTCCAGGTCTAAATGACGATCTGAGATGTATGAACGAATTTGCATGAATGTTTAATCCTAAAACAACGTTTCGAAGAATCTCATTTACACAGTTTTAATCTATGTGGAATATGATCGACTTCTTTCGATGCATAAGGGCAGTGCAATATCCTATTTAAAATGTAACTTTTTACTGGCCTCCTGGCCCAGAGCTAGCGCATCTTCCTCGTGATCTGGGTGTCCCGGGTTCGAGGGAATGTTTTTCCTTTTATTTGTGCTCTACTTGTGAGGTGTGTTAACGTGTCCCCAGTAAAAAGGGGCTGTGCAAGCGAATGTGATAAGTGCGTGTCTTCTTCATTTGAGCTAGAAGTCTGACTTCTGCCCTAGGGGGCTCAGGATCCAGATTATCAGAAGTTATTGCAACCATCCTTCCGTTCTAAAGCGGGCACGTCATCATCAATTTAATTCTATTTTTACTTTCTCATATACGTAGTACAGAGAAAGTATAGCAATCGTCACAAAATTCGAATTTTAGATTTTGACCTATATTCATAATTTAGACCTCCCCAAATTTGATAAACTCATTTTTAGAAATTGTCCATCTGTCAAAGATAACTCAAAAATGCTTTGATCTAGACGGATAAGATTAAGTATACAATCTTTAGATCCAATTTGTAGATTTCTACTAAATATTGAACAAACTCCGTTCAAAAAAAGTTCTGTCCAGCTATGCGAATAAAAGTTTACGAGTTAACTGCAAAACGGAAAGAGCGAGACAGATTAAATTTGGTACATAGATTTATCATGGACAATGTAGACATGTCTCAAATTTTGACTCCAATCAAACTATAGGTTGAAATCGTATCTATACTTTCAGAAACATGTAAAATTGATAATCTAAAAGACATTAACTTAAATATATGAAATTTGGTACTTGAGTTTGTGGCTAAAAGTGTATCTCTGTGAAGTTTTGTACCAATCAGTTTGGGAAAAAATGAAATACAAATTCGATTTTTTTTATCTATTAACCCCATGCCAGAGAGTAATCGCTAAACTAACTCGCCGAAAATCACATGTAAGTAAGAATTCAGTAATAATGCCAGATTCAGGCCAAAAGTTAGCATTTCATAACTATTGTAAGTCAAAGCCATACATTACATTCACTGAGAAAACATTTTTATTAGAAATTATAAGAGAAAATTTGGGGCGACTTCCCCTACTGGTTTATGTTCTCGTTTTTACAATTTTTCCTTCCATTTACCAAACTTTTTACTAGTTTCTTATGTCCCAATATATTAAAATGCTAAAAAAATTGTTTTTGTTAAAATTTCACCATGCCTATCAGATAGAGGCAGAGGGATAAAATCTACTTAAAATAACTTCGCAACCAATCATTAAGCAGCTATCCATAAAACAGCTGAAAAAATTCCCATGAACTTTATGAATTTGAGACTCTGAAAGAGACCATAAGAAATCAGAGATATTAAGGCCATAATGTCTTGAAACTATTTTCCTGTTTGGAAATATCAAGAGTTAACATTAATGAATGCAATGAAATCTTATATCGTATATAGACAATTGAAAGCAATGAAGGGATTATTCTAAAAAAAATAATCCCTTCGGCAAAAAAAGAAAGAAAGAAATATTGTGACAAAAAATTAATAACAAATGCCATCGGTAGGAGAAAATTCTGCGCTGTCCAACTGAAAAAGATGAAATCAATAATTACGGAGAACGGAAGGAAAATAAATTATGCAAATTTTCATTAATTTTAGATTGATAAAAGGTGCACATACAGAAATGAATGAAACGTAGTAAAAAATTTCCTTAAATAATCTTTCATTAATCAGCATTTGGATTTACGTTTTCAGCATGTTGATTTTATCTTTGAGAAAAAGATAAATGCATCAGCAGTAAGTTAACAATAACAACAGCAACAATGAGATTAGCAATTTTTTCCCTTTTTTTCTATCTTCTTTTCGTTTCTTTTTTTACAAAATTTATTTTATGTCTTTCCAAGTTTAAATATGAAATTTGGTTTCAGTTAGTTTATCAATTTTTGTTTCCGACTCTAATTCAAAATGCCAATTTATGGTCACCCTGCATACTATGCGGGAAGCAATATCATGATTTTCAACTAGAAACAATTTTTACGAATATTGTAATTTTTAAATGAAATATTGTTTATTAAAATTTAAATATTCGTCAATCTTAGATAATTTCTAATTCTTTTTATGAAAAATAATCAAGCTAAAGGAATATATTGTTTTATTTATCTTTTTTCTTGCCAAATGATAAACAAAAGCAATCAGTATCAAATATTAAATCAACAATTAACACATATTTATTTGGAAAAAAAAGAATAATAGGAATTTCAAAATGAAATACACCATAGTAACGTTTTACTTTCACTTTCGTATGCTTTTTTTACTTTACTTTTGTTCGCTTTTTACTTTCTTGTATAGAAAGCACAGAGAAAATATTGTAATCACTAAAATTTGGAATTCTTGAGTATAATGAGTGTAACCTTTTCAGAAAGAAAAGTACATTTTTGGAATTATGCTTATTTGTCTATGAACGCGATAAATGAAAAGTCCTTTGAGCTAGATAGATTAAATTTGGTAATAAATAGTTGCATTAATTTTGTAGATTTCTTTAAAAAGATTGATCGAAATATGTCTAGATAAGGTTTGTTTGTATAAATATTCACATATTAATTTAACTCTATAACTACTGAATGAAGGGAGTTGCATAAATAAAATTCAGTACATAGATTTAGCCACAAAATTATTCTAAAATATCGATACGCAGCAAATTTGAAAATACATCCGTCAGTAGGTTATGGGGGCTGTATTTTCACAAACATGCAAATGCTATAAAAACGCAATAACTTAAAAGTAGGATATTATTACTACAAATATAATTCTTTGTCAAATTGTGGTTTCAAATAATTGATAAACAGGAAATTAAAATGTACAATCGTTTTTTTATACTTATAGTGTAATCACAAATTAGCGATTAATCGACAAAAAAAATCGTCAACGATCGCACTGTTACTTAAATATCATTGACCTATAATGTACAGTTAATAATACACAAATACATAGAGCCCACTTTGCTGGTTTTCATAAGTAAATGTTTGTTGCGGTTTTCAATTTCCGGCTATTTATCTTACTATTCCTTTGGTTTCTTGAAAAGTATAAAGTAGGAAAGTGGAATATTGATCAACTTCCTTTTAAGTCGACTTGTACTATAAAATTTTTCATGTTCGACATAGATTTTGAACCTAGATTAATCTTTAAAATTCCCTCAATATCTTCAGTTTTCTTTTAAAAAATTTTAAATGATAGAACTGTGTCCATGAGCTTAACTGAGTTCGTATTACAGTTTTGGGAATATTTAATAGAAGTATTGATTTTGATAATAACATATAAAATTCATTTAGTATTTACCATTAATTTATTATGATACAACATACCAGGTGATTATAAAACACTATCCTGTAATTTGAGACACTAAAAACAATGAATAGCGTTGGAACGTTTCCTGTAAACCTAAATTCCCCAGCGGTAGACAAAGAGAAAACAGCCAATAGCAGCAAAGCAGCAACAGCCACCAAAATGTTTTATTGTGTTTCACAGATTTACTGCTACTACCTCGATAAAATTTTGAATCCTGCAGATTGTGCCTAGAACCAAAATACGTACCATGCCGAAAGGAATCAGTTGGCCATCACGTCTCGGGTGGGCAAACCAGAGTTTTTTAAAATTATTTGTTTATTTTTTGCTTCTTCTATCTAGTACTGTGATTTCGTGCGTTCCAACACTATTTATTGTATGTGTGTGTGTACGTACGTGCGCGTGTGTATGTTTGCTTAGGCAAACACATTCCAATAAAATAAATTGGTGCTCACGTTTGAAAGTTTTGAAAGTTCATCAATTGTTCGTCAAATTTTGAAAGTTATAACCGTGTGTGTGACAGAGTGTGTGTGTGTGTTTGCTTAGGCAAACACATTCCAGTAAAATAAATTGGTGTTCCCGTTTGAAAATTTTGAAAGTTCGTCAATTTTTGAAAGTTACATCCGTGTGTGTGCGTGCGTGTGTGTTTGCTTAGGAAAACACATTCCAAGCAAAATAAATTGGCGTTTCCGTTTGAAAATTTTGAAAGTTCGTCACTGTTAGTGTCTAATTGTTGTTCTTCTTATAGTTCTCGGGTGCATATTTCAAAATACCTTGAACCAAAATTTTATATCTTTCTTGTGAATGATATGATAGCTACGGTCTCTTATAGAGGGATTACTTTTTTTAAAAAAAATCACCTGGTATTCATTCAAAAATAATATTAGCCTAACGAAGTTTGAAAGTAATTTTGTTACAAATTATAAATAGAAATCGGTATAGAATTTAACAAAATACTTTTATAGTATTGTGGAGAATATCTTAAATTACTATCCACAAAATTATCTGGAATGCTAATTTTCCTTGAATTTTTGACTGTCTTAAAAATAGGTCAAAGACATAGTCCATTGCTACCCAACCACCACCAATTCATAATAAGGACAATACTTTCTTTTTTACATTTCAGACATTTTTTCTCTAATCAGGCTGCGTTGTATTTGCATTAAACATATATGTGACGCAGTTTAGCCAAAAACTCTAACCCAAACAAAACTTCTAGTCAGACGAACCACGACAATGCAGGTGATAAACAGTCTGTTTGGCAGATGCTTATAACGTTCCAGACGTGGGGAGGGAAATCAATTGTTTTCAAACAACGTCTAGTGAAGTCAGTCAATTTGTTTTTTGAATTCATCGCAGCAGACATATATTCGTATTCATACATTTGTATTTCGGTTTATTCTCAAAATTGAAAGGAAGGAACGTCTAAAAGTACCTTTAAAAATGTCGAGGAATAAAAATTGAAAGGTACAAAATAATAAAGAAAATGATAGTGAAAGAGCCATTGTCTCATATTCTAGATCAAATTTAATTGCTATCAATTACAAAATTGAGATATATAAAATTTGCATGTTTTATTCCTTTACTTCTCATGAATTATTATTTATCATCGCAACTACAAATTTATCGGCTGCGAATCTGTAAAAGAACATATGCCCTTTTGTACCTTCCATAACTACATTGAAAATGGAACATGATTCTTCAGATGATAATTATAATGCAGGGAACCCAGTTGCAGCAGTTCGATTCGTTCGTTGCTACCTTCGACAGTTCGAAAGCGCAAAGGAATTTTTTAAACCGATTTCGAAGTGAAACAGCAACTCCAAAAATAAGAGGTAGAAGAGACGTGTAGATATCAATGTGCATTATAATCTACAATATATACAAAAACGGAGTTGATCCATTTGATAATCATGTAGTAGCTAATTTTTTGTAATTGGCTGCTACAGGCTTTTAATTATTGATGTGTTTGAAATGGTATTTGATGTTTCATGGAAGCTCAATCAGCTATTTAGTGATTATAGTCTAAGCTCGGTAACAGTTGCTGTCTGTTAGCATCGTTTTATTTGAAGGAAACCATCTTTCTGAAAACAGGGTGTTCAGAAAATACATGAAGATCTTTTAAATCTTGAAAATGAACATTCTATTCAAATAAATTCAGAAAAGTAACAAAGAAGATATCTGTGCACCAAACTGTAAAAAAGATATTGCATTAATCTGCGCTTAAGATACTTGTTCTAATCCATTTTAAGACCGAAATTCAGTGAAATCTTGCTCAAAACTGGGTGTTTAAAAATAAATGAACATCTTCTAAACCTGAAAATGAACATGCTATTGTAACTAACTCATAAAACAGACAAAGAAGATGTTCGTGTAGTAAAACTATAACATCAATAGTAACATTGGTCATAATTTGTCTGTCTAAATAAGCTAAGATCAAATAAGGATTGTTTATAGAACTTGCTTATAAGTAACATTTTTGCAACCTATACAACATTAAATTATAATTACAATACTTCCAAATAGTAGCAAAGTAATTAGATCGTTTCCCGTAATTGAAAAAATTTATAATTTAGAGAAGCTCATTAGTTCATTATCACATACAGGATTGCGAGCAAAGAATTTTATTTTCATTTGCAAAATTACTTTAAACATTGGATTTACTTTAAATGTTCTGTCTCTCAATTTTCTTTACC
The DNA here is from genome assembly GCA_026289955.1 of Argiope argentata. Taxonomy (NCBI): domain Eukaryota; kingdom Metazoa; phylum Arthropoda; class Arachnida; order Araneae; family Araneidae; genus Argiope; species Argiope argentata. The sequence goes on along the minus strand of JAOUZG010018352.1, from coordinate 3,476,330 downwards.
CTTATTTAAGTAGTTGAAATAGCAACTATCGGCAGCTCAAAGTGAACAATAGCATGGATGCATAGCAAATCTTTTTCAAGTCATACTATTTGAATTATGAACTATAAAACAAATATTTACTAATGGCAGTTTTTGTATATTGAATAAATTTGCCTTTATGAAATAAATATTACAATCTAATTCCTTGATAAGTTTTTTTAAGTAAAAAATATATCGCAGTTAATTTTGTCGATAGAAGTATGTTTTGTTTAGTTCAGTTATATTAATGTCCCTTGATAAAGCAATACTAAGACCACTTTAGGATAGACCTCGTAATTTTGAACCTTGGTTAGATGAAAAAGACAACACCTGAGCTGGCACGCCCTCCCACTCTCGACAACACACCAGGGGGCACGTTAAATCATTTAGCCTGAATAAATTAACGAGCAACAAACCCATTTACACGACGATTGCTCGGGGGAATCGGGTCTGGAACCTGTAACCCTACGGCTGACGGGTCGAGACCTTACCACTAGGCTACCGCTACCCGATAGAAGTGTAAAAACTTTGTATGTGCATAAATTAATGAGAAAAAACATTTTATTAATTGATCTTTTTTCCCTAGAAGTGGCCATACAAAATATAATTTTTAATTTTTTCGACTAATCCTCACAGAAACTCAAAGTTTCAATAATTGCTCACCTTATTTAATAAAATGTTGCAATTAAAAGTATGCATTTAAATGAAATATTTATGGATATGGACATTTTTTACACTTTTTAAGGATATCGTGTATATTTGAATTGAATTTGATAGCTCTAAACCAAAGATTCTGGCCTGCTGAGAGCCAGCATCTTTATCCACATTCTCCTATGTTAGTAGAGATGCACATACACATTTAACACATTTTAAAGGATAACCTTAATTTTATACTTGTTAGTATCAAAATGTGATTCAAATTTCTTTTCTTTTGAAATATAATTCTCTTCATTAACATGAATTCTTATTTCTTTATTTGAATATTTCAAAGCTGACTGGCACGCTCACTATTCTGATATCGATCGATTGCTTTCATTTAAGCGTGGGAGAAAACGCTTAGAGCTAAAATTCCTTCCCCGATTATTTTAAACTTGTGCTCTGAATAGCAAGTTTTATATACCGGTACAGAGATCTTGCTTTTATCTAAGTCTTCGCAAATACTGTAAATCTTCTTCGGTTCTGCTGTAAGCTTTCGGATAGGCAATATTAGCTAAGAATCAGAAGCAATCCTAGTTAATATACTCCTGAAAACAGCCATGAATATGAGGTACATGTAAATATTGTTTTCATTGCTTGGAAAAATGTGATCATTGTTATAATTTTTTAGTTGGATTCAGTTTCTAGTTAACATATGAATGTTGCTTTGATTCATATTAAGTGATATGATAAAAATTTAAACGCTCAAAATTCTACACATGTCACGAATTTAATAAATGTTCGTTAATTAATGTGATCTTTTATTTATAAAAATACGAATGTTTAAATACATTTTTCACACATATGCACAATTTCTATCCGTTCTTAATGAAATTTTTCACACATGTGAAAAGTTCATTAAAATATATAATTAAATTCAATCGAGGTTTTGATGTTTTGAAACTATATCTCCCGCAAATAATATCTCACAAAATGATATATTTCTCTCTTTTTTTAAATCAACGAATTGTCATTTAATGACAGCAATATTATGACTATAAGAATTTTCTAGTTAAAAAATTTATAAAATTTAAATTGAAGCACATTTTATAAAAATGTATGAATTTTTATGTTGAAATTCAAACTAATTTTATTGCTATATCAAACCATTCAACAAGTGTAGGATTAAAAACTATTATCTTTGGTTAACAGAAAACCGCTTGCTCTTTATTTTTGTACTTTTGTTATGTTCTTTTAACTATCTCATTCCTAAGATACTTTTAGCTTAAGTTCCAGATACTATTGGAACGCCTGTAATTATCTTTCCAAAATAACAACACCCTGCTACTTGTGTAGGAAGGAGGTGTCAGCTCAAGTGAGAATAAAATTGTATGAGAATAAAAATAAAAGTTCTAACTATCTTACATTTTTGTTCAGTTTCGCAATTCTTATACAAACTGATACTAATGACTGAAATCCATGATAATTCTGAAATCGACTCCATTTCGTGTTACAGGTATAGGACCAAATAATATTGTTATTGTTACTTAAGGCACTTGCCATGGACAAGCCCCCAGCTGATACAGCAGCAGATTTAAGCCTAAAGGAGAGTCTCTTGTTTTTGAAGTAGCGTCAACTAAGGCCAAGAGAACGACTTGCACACACTCACCACATTTGCAAGCACAGCCCCTTTTTACAGGGTGATACAGTCACACATCTCACAGAGAGCACACAGAAGAACAACCATGCCCGAATCAGGACTCGAATATGGAACTTCCAGAGCACGAAGAAGACGTGCTACCTCTGTGCCAGAAAACCGGCAGGACAAAATAATAGGAATAGCCGTTTAAAAATGTATGGCTAAGTATAAAAGTAAAAAATGTATAAAAGGCTGCCTCGTCCCACATCTTGTGCCATCTAGTGGCGGTGAAATGGAAGGTATCAATCAGGCATTTGGGGGGGGTGAGAATTGCATGAGAAAATTCTGTACCTAGTAAAGCGTGATTATGTACAACCTCTCCAAAAGGAAAAAAATAACGGTGTGATATCTGGAGCTCGACTAGTTGGAGTGTCCTTGTCAATCTTGTGGATGTTTCAAGTACCATTGTGTCATGGGTTATGGCAGTTTACACAAACCTGGGTAAGGTGTCTTTGTTGAATCACCAAAATGGACGAAAGTCAAAGTTGAAGGACCGTGATAGACGGGTGTTAAAGAGGATAATCCCACGAAATCACACGACTACATTGCCGCAGATAATGTCCGAGACGAATAATCCTTTTTAGAACCCCGTATCCATGAAGACTATTCAATAAGAGTTGCAGCCTGCGAACATTCATGGCAGAGTAGTTATTACAAAACAGTTAGTTTCGGCACGGAAAATGCAATAATGGAACTGAAATGGTGCCGAGACCAACTTAACTGGACACAACTGCAATGGGAGCAAGTCATCTGGTATGTTGAATTTTCATTTCATTTCATTATTCAATTTTCATTTTCATTATTACAGACTAACCAGATGCGTGATCTTCTGGCGAACACCAGCAGAAGTATTTCATTTTGACTGCCTGGTTCTAACCGCGAAACAAGGAGGGGGTTCTGTAATGGTGTGGGGCGCAATATATCCGTGGATTAGGACTTCTCTTTGTCTTGAGAGGGATATGCACAGTGATCTTTATAGAAGCTGATCATCTTCATCCTACGATCCAAGAACTCTTCCCGAGAGAACGTCCTGTGTTCCAAGATGACAATGTTCCTTTTCACACGCCTCGTTGTGTTCAAACATACGTACGTTTTATTCAAGTTACATGAGCAAGAAGATGAAGTAGAACATCTAACCAGTCCTCAGTCCTCTGATCTCAATATCATTGAGTCTTTGTAGGTTTTTAAAGAGCTAAGTTCATGTCCGGTTTCATCCTCCATGCGCACTATCTGAATTCGAGACGACCCTGCACGAGAAATGGGTGTGAATTCAGATAAACTTTGTTCAGAACTTTTATTTGTCAATCCCAAGGCGAATATAAGTTGTCATTCACACCAAAGGTATCCCAACCTCTTACTAATTAAAAATGCTCATTTTTTTCACTGGTATTCCCATTATTTTGTCCTATACCTGTATATGTAAGCATCAACAGTAGTACACCCCAGAACTTTATCGCATTTTCGCTAATAAATTTTCATGTCAGTGAATGTCTTACATTATATTGTCATGCTATAATTACGAAATATTAATTTTTGGTGCGAATTTTTCCTTTGTACTGAATCTGTTGAGTTGTCCTTCAAGAGGTGTTTTGGAGATTAATCTCCGGCATACTGTTAATAAATCGAATCTGGTTTAAACACGTTTTTTTTCAGTCGATTGAAGCAAAGATTTAACACAATACTGCTGCTGTAATCGTAAAATCCTATACCTAATTATATATATTTAAGTCATTGTGATTTTGAATTATCGTGTTTACATATTTCACAAAGTACAGACAAAGTCTGCACTATAGACTTTGACTATACACAAAGTCTACACTATATACAAATCTGCACAGTAAATCTTATCTACATAGCGATGTCCATTTTATACTTATAGTTATTAACTTACATTTGAACAGCAAGACAACTTCATCTGAACATTTTATACAAAATTCAACAGAAATCAACAAATTTGGTGTAAAGACCATTATTTCAAATTTGAACCTTTATCCCAAAGCATCTTTGAGCTATCTTTATCACAAACAGATAGATAGACGAAGACATTTTCCATAAACATATTTCTCAAACTCAGGGAGATCTAAAACGTAGAGATATTCTCGAGTTCGATTTATTTGGCGATTACCACACTTTCTCTATACTACATATGCGAGAAAGTAAAAATGAAAACATTAATAATAACTCCAGTTTCGCCTTCACCATTTAACAGCAAATCAAACGAGGAATAAATTTATGAGAAATCCTTGTTTTGCAGATCACTGAAAAATATGTTTTGAAATTTTATTATTATATGAGAACATGATGTTGTTTTGGTTATGAGGTTTTGCGTTGTATTAAAAAAATTAGGCAAGAAATATTCGTTTTTTCATGGATAGATAGCGAGTCAATTCATCCATGACATTTGAGGTTTATTTTGCCAGTATTGTTTGAGATATTTAATTAAAATTTCTATCAATTGCTTTTTGTTTGTTGTTTCTATGAAATGATGTCATCTTCCAGTTTGTTTACGATTTCTTACTTTTAAATAATTAATCTCGCACTCGGAAGATTATCGTTCGGTTTTTTTTTCTTTTGGATTTTCTTTTTCCAATTTTAACTCTTGCACTTTTGTAAAACGCGACTTATATTTATTCTTTAATGACATTATAAGCGCCTTCTTACTGATTGTATTTCTCAAAATACTGTAATTATTAGAATATAATTTTAATATCAATCTGCATTACATTCAATGGATTTTACAACATATGCAATAGCTAAAAGTAATAGTGAACTTTTCGTCGAAATTATTGGAGTTTTTTTAATCTTAAAATCGATCGAGCTCCAAAACTTTGTTGGCCAGTTAGAAAGAATTGAAAATGAAAGTTTAAAAAAATTATCTTTAGAGAGAGAGAGGTCTCGTAATTGTTTGAAACTGGTTTAAACTGGTTAATGACTTCAATCAATTAAGACAAATAATATCTTTAAAATAATAATGTTCTCACGTGGTAACTTGAAATTTGAGAGAGTAAATTCTATTTTAATTAATTTTTTCTTATTATTATCTTAATTTACAGCTGTGCATGGAAATGAAAGAATAATGCTGCAGATGTTGGGAAGAAAATATATCACACAGTGCGTATAATGTGTCTTAATGGTATTTAAATGAATTCCATTAAGGCACATACCAAATGAGTACCATCCGCACGCTAATGAGCGGATTATGATGGGACATTAGATCGTAAAACGGGAAGAAACGTGTGCCGTTTACAATCTGATGATACTTTGTTGTCACTCCACTTGCTAAGAAAATTCTATGTGTATAAGAGAAAAACAAATTAGCATTTCATTATAAGCGGCACGTGAATAAGGATTATTCATAGCATTTGTTTAAGCCAACATGTTTAATATTTGAAAGGAGCATTTTGTTAATAATTTTTTAGCTGTAAAAGTTTGATATGTATAAGGCAGAAACATCCTTGTCTTCCTCTAAAAATTTCATATGCATAAGGGTTATTTGCTGCATCTATTTCATATTCTGTAGTATGTATGTAAAATTTGTTAACACTAGTAGTTATAAAAGTTCCGTATGTCTTATGATTATTCTCAGCATTTATATCTTACTATTTTGCTCACAATTTAATAGACATCAGCAGTTGTTAAATTTAGGAAATAAGCTAGTATTTTCCTATACTATCAGAATTCTTTGAGGCGTTATTTACAATTTGAAGGAAAGACTTTTTTAACAATCCAACAGCTTTAAAAGTTGGATAGGTAAAAGGATGAAACATCTTAGCATTTCACTATAAATTCCATATGTATAATGACCATTTGGTGCATTTTTTCATAATGTGTAGTTAACGATTAAATTTGTTAATTAATAAGCATATGCAGTTAACAATTAGTAACTATTAGAATTTGGTTTATTCACTTTAACAGTTATAAAAATGCTATATGTGTAAGGATTCATCTTAAAATTCGTTAATTTTCCTAAAAATATTGCTTTTCTTATTTAGTATACTAAATATATACAGAGTGCGGTAAAGACGTGAGGAACTAATTTTTACCAACATCCGCGGAAGGATCGTATTACCTTTGACCACCAAATGGAGCGGTAGCCTGAGGAACTGTGGGAAAGATTAGCTACGAAGAAGAGAGTTGATGATCGAGGAATAAGAGTCTGTTCAAGTCGACACGATGATGTGTTTACTGTTTAATTATAAACTCTGTTTACTACTATTAATTGTTGTGTAGTGTATTTGTGTTTTGGGGTGTTATGCTGTCCAATGTTTTGACTTAAAAGATGTCCTAAACTCGTGGTACATCCTTTCGACTTCAGTACAGTGCCTCTCTAATCGTGACTAATTTCTAAACTATTAGATAGGTATATGTTTCCTAATGGAAAAATGTTTTAATTTAATGATCTGAGTTGATGGACTAAATAAACGCTCTGCTGAAAAAATTATTTGAAATTTTATTTGTTTTTTCTTTTAATTTGAGGAATCGGTTTGAGTTTCAAATACCAATTTAAAAACGGAGTTAAAGTATAAATATTTATATCGTCTCTTAGAAAAGGCAAAATTTCCTTAAAAGTGAAAGGTTTTATTTTACAGTTTCTGAACGATATATTACAGATTCACAGTGAATTACGAAACAAGACACGAAATCTAATTCACTAAATGATTCTATGTATTGGGGATCTAATGTGTATTAAATGAAAATTCTACAGTCAAACATGCTTCCTATAAAATGGCAAGGGAGTTTAGTGACAAAAACAATTATCATCTTCTTCCTGTGACCACATTTTAATGTAGCAACATCTTTACGAAAATCGCTCTGATATGATTATTTTAAAAATGGAATTTTAATCTAACTATATGAAAATATAAGTTTTTAAATCCAATTAGTCTTATTCAGTAAAAAAAAATTAGCACATTATCATTAGCAAAATGGTATGCTATTGAAGGAAACCTAGTGGAAGCGGCATGCGTTGATTGATAGATTTTTTAAATACAATTATTGAATTGATTTAAATTGACTTAATAATTTAAATGTATTTACATGTTTTATAAAATGCATATAAACAGAATTTTAAAACGAAGTGCTCTGGTTAAATGAAACGCGGCGCATATCTTTTATATTAAAAATTTTGAACATTTGATTATTTCTCTAAAAAAGACCATTACTTCAACACACAAAAACAAATCTCCTCTCCATAAAAAAACATTTTGCTCTGTAGAATAAAACATTACAAATGATAACGATTGAATTTATATAACCTTTTTAACACACGTGTCGGCTCTCATATTGAATGAAAATATTGCTTTTATTGAAGTATTTTAAGTATTTCTTTAACGTCATAAATAAAATTTTATCTAATATTGCCAAATAAAATATTTAAGTGCGTTTATTTTTGTACAATTTATAACATAGTTTGAACTTTTTAAAAACAACTTTCATTTTATGTCAGCGTTAAAATGAAAAACAGGAGATGGGTGTCTGATCTGAAAATAAAAATAAATTATTCAAGCAGCGTTAAGTTACTCAGCTTAATTTTGTTCATTTATTTTTTTTTAATTTGCGCAAGCGTTTCAGCTGCTAGGTAAAACCCCAGATGCTTCCGGATCACGTGATCGGCAGGAGACAAGATAAAAACATCGGGCGATGAGAATATTTTTAAAACATGACTCACACTTAACTGAAATAAAATTTTATTGGTGATAATTGATTTATACTCGTTTTGAAACCTCAAGTAAAGGAACCATGCGCTAAACGCATGCTTGTTCACGAACGTTTAAGTGCAAGCACGTCGTTTTAGAAAGCTTTATCGCTAATGCAGAAATTTTTAAAGTGTTCTTGAAAAAGGTGTTAGTCATCATACGACTTTTCGCAAGAATATAGTTCGATATTTTGTCATATTTTTATCACGTGATTATCGATTTGATTTGCATTTTGGTTGCATCTGTTTTTCTTTCGAAATATAAACAGAAGAAAAGGAAGTTATAGATTAGCTAACATGACATAGTTAAAGTTAAAGCTAATGAAATAACTTTATTCAAATTAAAAATTTTAATTTAAAATCTCTATATATGATGAAGTTAGAACTTTCATTCACTCATTTCTTTTCAAACAAAATAATATTGAAAATTTTTATTCGCTAAAATTAAATGTTTATTTAATTGATTCTTTTTCAAAAAATGTATCTGAATATTTTGTGTAATTTCTAAAATAAAAAATATATATTTATTTGATTTTTTAAACTTCTATTTGAAGGTTTTTATACTTATTAAAATAATAATTTTCAATTTTTCGATTTTTTTTCATAAATTATAATTGAAAATTTCTAATTCTTATTTTTAATCGAAAATATGCTAAAATAAGAATAATTTTGTTAGAGTTAAATTTTTTCGAAAACCACTGCTTAGCATATTTTATTATCAGATGCATATTATTATATAGTTATTTAATATTATTTATAAATTATTTATTATTATATAAAAGTAGAGTATTTAAATAAATGCTGAAATGACAAAAAAAAACTCTAGTACATTACTACCGCAGTTGCTATATTGGGGCAAGGAGTACATCGTTAAGACTAACCAGCACAAAAATCAGGTGGATTGGTGCGACCTTGAAACAAATTTCATTCAGAAAAATAATATTTAATGTTATTTTATTAATTACAGTAAAGAAATTAACGCTTAAAAGTTCAATAAATGCATAAGCGACTAATAAACAAATCATTTTTATAATATTTAAATTTCAATCATACAAAATACTTTAAATAAAATAAAAATAATTGCTTACTAAATCTAAAATGCAGTTTTGCAAATTATTAAAATAAAATTACAATGTGTTATGATTTTTGACTGCAGGCTTTATTTATAATTCGTTTTTAATATAATTTCGTTTTATAATTTCATTCGTCACAACAGTTAAAATATCTTGGCGAATAAAAGATTTGACGCAAGCTTATTTTTACTATTATTTTAATTAATATAATTTTCCATCATCAGAAATATCTTTCGGCAGATGCATAACAACAAGCGAGGCTCATTATAGTTTTTAAAACTATAATATAATTTAGATAAAATTCAAAAAAAATATTTTTAAATACATAATAAATTAACTTCGTCCTCGGTGTTAAGTTTTTCGTTCATCATATTAATAGCATTAATAATGTCAACCAAAACATAATAAATTGGATTTTCTGCTATAATATTTTTGGGATATATATTTATAAACATCTTATCACAGCAAATAAAAGCACTATTTTAAATTATATTTACATTAGCATGCAAGTTACATTTGCAAAGTAACCACAGAACATTTTTATTGTTTAAAAGGCATGGCATAAATGAATAAAGGCATGGTAAATTAATTGAGGAAATCGGACTTCTTGCTGCAACTCGAGGTTGTGTAACATTAAAATTCATATGTTATCTTATGAATACAAATGTAATTCTTTAGAAATTTTTGATTTTTTCCTGTGTCAATACGCATGCGAAAAAGTGTCCAAGAAGCATATTATCGAAATAGCTGCAATAAAAATTCTAGATTCAACCCAAAGATCTATATTTCATAATTATCGTTCACCAATACCATGCAATTATAAGCAGCTTTTTCTAAATTTTCCATTTTTGCTAAATTTTGCAAAGGGGGGAAGTGTTAGATTAAAAAAATATGAGAGACATATTTTAGAGCACAAAATGAATTTATTGCTGAAATATATATAGAAACATGGTTATTTTCGATATAATCGCAGTGAAAATTCATGCATTTGTCACATTCTTATATCAGAATTCCGGAGAATATTAGCATAAGTAACGTGCGATTGGTCTTAAAATTCCTTTGACGGAACGTTCTCTTTCCCTTGTTAGCCTAAAAGTTATTTGAAATGTTTCCAAGAAATGGATTCAGAACAAAAACGGTTAAAAATTCGTTAAACAATGTAACAATTTTGGCATTCTAGCAGGTTAGTATATTGCCGGTGTTTTCTGTATCAATATTTTTTTGAACAAACTGATCAAAGTCGCAGGACATTCTTGTATCCTTTTCTTCCTTTATGAAAAAGGCGTCTTAGAACCGAATGATTCTCTATTTCTTTAAAGAAATTAAGAGTTGGTTAAGATACCGAGCTAAACAGATTAAAAGGAAACCTGCTATGCATATTTCAATGTATCATGTCAGAACATTGTTTCTTGAACTACCCAAGCACCACGTGTAAGTGCAAGTTAAATTATATTTTTATTCATTTTGACTGTTTTATTGAATGAGTCACTCTAGAATTGCCAACGATCCAAAACACTTTGTCTCGCATTTATTGTTTGAAAAAAAAATCACATTTCCTATTTATTTCATTTCATATGATCGCACGCTCAAAATGAAATTTTTCTAGGTTTTATTTGCTGTAGACATTAACTTATTTTTTTAAAATCAGAGCTTTTGTTAAATACAATGACATCGCGTTATTAAAATCTGATTTTTTGAGATGCTCGTGCAGATAATAAAATTTCTATTTTTCGCTTACTGATTTTTGTTGACTGCAAAAACCTAATTCTCGAAACAACATCATGCTCTGACATGATAATAAGGAACTTCAAAAGCCCGTCAAGGCCCATATCACAAAACTGGCTTTGCTTTCGCTACTTTTTAATCTAACATACAGTAAATGGTCACATTGTTATAACCACTTCACACATGTAATAACTCAGCAATAACTTCACATTTTGGCACTTAAAGGGTGTGATGGCTATAAAAAGCGAATGAAAAACAAGTGAAGCCTCTATTGCGATATGTTGCTTGAGAAAAAATGAATAAAAAACAGGATTGAACTGAATTTGAACGAGGAATCATTTTAGGCTCTAGAAGTGTAAGAACCAGTATCAGCTAAACAGCTACTATTGTGCCAAAGTGAATTCTTTGAGAACCGTATTTATTAAAGTTTACAAAGAATTGATAACTAAGAAAATAAAAATAGGTCTGCATGTCAGGTTGTTGTCGTTAGAGGCTATTGAATGCTCGTGGTGATAGAAGACTTGCCAAAGTGTTCAGTCCAATAAAAGAGCAATAGTACTTTAAATTCCAGGGAATCTTAATCAAGGAGAAACAGCAAAGGTCTCCAAATGAACTTTCGCCACACATATTCCGTATATGTTGTGGAATCCGAATGCTTTTTAGAAAACCTTTACTTAATTTCTTAATTTCTTGTGTATCTTGAAGAATAGCAGGCATCTCCTATTCGCTAAGGTGTCAAGGATTGCTTAGTAGATGGCTGGAAAAATCATACTATCTGAAGAATCACATTTTCAGTTAGCCTATGCAGATATCATGAAGCGAATAGGGTGAACACAGCACTAAAGCATGGACTCAATCGCATTGAAACAATATTTCAAGCTGATGGAGACAATATTATGGTTTGGTAGATGCTCCATTAAAGCTGTATGGCCATGGATTAGGCCTAAAGGATTTAATATTACCGCTGAAGTAGTATATCAAGTACATCTTGTTAAGTTAAAGATATAACCTGTCGGAAATGAATATTTTCTGTAGGTTAATGTTCCCTATAATAAAACATTGTCCTTAGACGATTAGAAGAGCATTGCAAAGACTTTACCTGTCTTATTTGCCCTACGCAATCTATCTAATAATCTGTGGAATGAGATCAAATAGGTCTGGGTTCAGTACCAACAAATCTTAAGGAATTGGAAAATGCAGTTCAATCGATATGGTCACAAATTTCTCATACCACTTATCAGTATCTTATAGAGTTCATGCTAAGAAAAATCCATGAATTATTAAGGCCAAAAGGTGGTGTAAAATAATATTGAGGGGTTTATCATAGTAATTTGACCACTCAGTGTGTATAAATTGGATCAATTTCCAAAAAATTATTATCTTGGTAAACCATATTTGGATAAACTGTATTACCATCATTGAAACTCAGGCTTACTTGACTTTGTACAGATATACGAACATATTTAATAAAGCAAGTGCGTCTAATATTGCTGAATGCAGCAAAAACTAAATTCATATACTTGAATTTCTATCACACTATTGATCAGAATTCCATTAGTTAACATTATCACTTCGTCACGGTATCGAAGTGTGCTCTGTAAAGGTGCAAGATGTTTCCTACGGATAATATACGCTTCATACAAAGTATTCTTGTGCATAAGTATTTAAAGATTACAGAAAGATGTTTCTGAAATAACCTTAAATCACGTATTTCGATCGGTGTTTCAAACAAGCAGCTGATGCATCAGAAGAATACGAAAGGGATGTAGAAGCATAACTAAAATCTAAATATTTTTTCAAGAAGTCTTATTAGCGCTTCGGTATATTTTACTGCGATAAATACTTATTTTAAGCAGAAATAAAGATTTAACGATAGTTATATTTATTAATAATTAAAACATTCTAGCTCAAATGTCAGATTTCAGCATCAATTTCAATTTGAAATCAAAGAAATTTCAAGCATCTAGATATAAGATTCCCTGGAAAAAGATTCATGTTAAGTGAGTGTTATGGAAAGCTCAGCCCAGAGGTGTAACGACTAGGGAAAAAGAGAAGTGTAGATGTGTATTGGATACTTTTGATAAAAATGAAGATAAAAGAAAAAAAAACCCTAATATCTTGGGCCAGGCAAAATTTATATTTGCAGAATCATTGGTAGTAACTAGAGAGGGAAATCGCATATGGTAAATCTTGTTTAATGAGGACCTGATACAACGACTGATTTGTATATATAACGAGAAAAATAAAACGTAACATAGCCTAACAAGCTGGTAAAAGCAGCATCACTTAACGAGCGATGTTACAAAGAATGAATAGCGAGGACACAGTGGCGTCTGTATCTATCTGTGTTGAGCTCCTGTTTGTAAAGAGCCCTTATATCTACATTAGAGAAGTTTTGAACACGTAGCATTGTCTAAAGGTTTGAACTAATACCTGTGGACTCTTAATCCACGAGATTGTATCTCTGACCAAGATTATGGGACTACAGATAGATAGCAACGATATCAACGAGCTGGTGGAGAACATAGCCAGAACTAGCGAAGATCTTATTAAGCTACATTCTGTGTCACAGCAAAAAGCAACGGAGGAGATTTAATCAATAGTGGAAGAAACAATGGAGGCAAAAACTTCTAAGTGAAACAAAGGAAAGGTTGTATGTATGGGAAACTATTGAGTCGTATTTGAAAAACACCCTTCTAATAAAGCAGTGTCTATGTGAGCTACAGATTCATTCAACGATAATACTGTGTCTTTTTGGCAAATTTTGATACATAGGCTCAGACAAATGTCTTTAGAAATTTTTATTGTGAAGGAAAAGTGATATTTATGAAAAAATAAATTACATTTTTATAATTTTTTAGTATTTATTTCGGAATGAAATGCATTATCAGATTTAACATGAAGTCTTATTGGAAAAAATTGTTTAGTTTACCGAGTGGTTCGCATTACGAGTAACATCCGGAAACGAAACTGAAATTCTATTGTAATACACCCGGTTCCATTTACTTCCGCTGTGCCATTGCCGTAACCAGAGGGGTTGTCTCCTCCTCTTTCTCATACACTTTTGCCAATACGTATGTTTTGCATTTTCTTCATAATATAGTGGATTGTTTATATAATCTTCTCTTTCTCTAAATAGGTCAAAAAAATTTGTGACATTTTGTTTTTAAGCTTTGATACGATTTCATTCCTGTACATATAAGCAGTTAAATCAGAAAAAGGCTGTCTGTTCTTTAAAAAATGAAAATAACCTATGAATATCATATATTAAAATGCATCTAAACATTTAATCTGTTGAATTTCGAGTATCTCATTCACATAGTAACGAATCAAAAGATTGACAAGTATCAAATTCTTGACACATTTTGCACAAAATTCGATACGTAACCACAATTCTAGTAATGTTAGTACAAAATTGTATGCCGAAATTCATCTTCTATTTCATTATTTTTTTTATTGTGTTCACTCACACACAGATAAATAAACTGTCCAATACAAAATAAAAGGATTTTCATATTCGAAACTTTCGTTTTTTTAACTTTATTTCTATGGTTTTCTATCTTTTAATTTGTTTCGGCTATTTTCAAATTAAACGTTATACGTATATTTTGAATAATATTATTTATTTTTTAAAGTTCATCATTAAATCAATTTTTTATCGCTCTCTAAGATTTCTTTTTAGTTTATTTAAAAACTACCAAACATCATCAAAGCTTTCATTAGAAATTATCACAACAGCCAGAGAATTTAAGTTGGGTTTTTATTTTGAAAGTTGCGTTTTTATTGTGTTAAAGTTCTTTTTACAGAGAAACCTCAAACTGCTCAAAAGCACCGAAGTTCATGAACTGTATTATCAGCATCAGATAGTCATATATATCATCAGGACACTTGCAGACATAATTTTTCTCGATCAATATTTTCGATTAAATTAGTAGCCGTAGATATGATTATGGTTTGGGGTGCACTGACTTCTCTGCTATAGATTCATACTTTAAAAAGTTGCTTTATTAAGAATGGTGGATTAATAACTAGTTTTCTGTATATCTAGAAATCATGTACAAATGCAGCTCAATAATGCTTTTATGCTTTTATCATGCTTTCATCATGAAATATGATAAAAGCATAAAATATGATATTCATATTCATATGATATTCATAGCATATTCATGATAAAAGCTTTATGCTTTTATCATGAAATCTCCAATTAAAACAGCATCATGCTGTTTTAATTGGAGATTTTGAATAAATGAAGGCAACGAATAACTGAAGCTCCAAATCGCGTAGGCAATGCGCATAAATTAATATTCATCAGTCATCAGCATCTTTCAATCGTATATATTTTTATCTGTTTCTACCAGCATTGCATTATTATTACGCATACTTTTTTTAAAAGCAGACGCGTTTCTAAAAAGTTGACCTGCTTTTACCAGTATCGCTTTATTATTACATTTGCTTCTTTCACAGCAGATACGTTTTTAAAAAGTTGACGTAGGGCTATGATATCATAACTGTATATAATTCTTTGTTTAATTTTTTTAAAAAAAACTATGTTATCAAGTGAGAAAAAGGAGTTGTTTCGGTTAGGAAGTTGTGATGTCTCCGAAATTTACAGACCAAAAATATTTTACCGGTTTTTATCAGTATTGCTATATTGTTACGCATGCTTCTTTGACAGCAGATGCGTTTTTAAAAATTCTGATGAAGAACTATAACATCATAGCCGTTATTTCCTCCCAAAATCGGTTGAGCTCCAAAACTTTGTTTGCCAGCTAGAAAAGTTCAAAATGAAGGTTTTTGGAAATTATCTTTATACATGTTTCAGCAAAAACCAAAAATAAGCCAAAACGCGAAGTTATTAAGGCAAACGCTTTTTAACTGACAGCTCTAGGGAGTACACGAATTAACTAAGGGAAATGCGTTCTGACTAACAACTCTATGGAGAACATGTTTTATCTAGTTATTTTAGATGTTATCCATTTGAAACCTTACAAATCTAGATGTCTTTTCTCGTAAAATTTTCAAAGCTTGTGTAGTCGTACAGTTTCATTCACGCTGTAATGAGTTTGTGCAGTTGATTTATTTACAATGAATAAAGAAAATGCTAATGCATTTTGAGCCAAAAATTGGAAAATAATTTCTAGATTAAAAAAACAACAAGAGAATAAGTTTAAAGATATTGCACATGGGGAAGAATACAACGCTGTGTTATCTGAGGTTAAAGAAGTATAATTGGTCATTAGCAAGACTTCAATTCATTACCACAGATTAAAAAGATTTGACATTCT
Organism: Argiope argentata; assembly: GCA_026289955.1. NCBI lineage: Eukaryota > Metazoa > Arthropoda > Arachnida > Araneae > Araneidae > Argiope > Argiope argentata. The sequence goes on along the minus strand of JAOUZG010018352.1, from coordinate 3,460,199 downwards.
TGAAATCAGAGGAATAAAAAAGTTCGTTTCTTCAAACGAGTCCATAAAATATTATTTACCAATTGAAGAAATTTTTAAAGCTATCGAAACTGCATACGTAACCATTGAAAATTGAAATTTAAGAAGATTAGCTAACATAACCACTGAGAGGATACAATTTTATTTCAATGTGTGAAACATTTCAATAGAAGAAATTAAAAAAGGAAGTGTTTGCTTTCTAAACCTATTATTCACTCAGAAATGAATAGACGCTGTCAAGTGGATTTGTTTGATGCTGTCAAGTGGATGCAATCCCGAACTGATAATTATGGATAATTACCTGGAACATTTAACAAAATCTGTGTTACTGCTATTATTTCAGAGCAAAGGAACAGAGGAGATTGCTATGCATGTACTTTCTCACTTTTTGATATTAGAGCCCCTCCCCCAGTATACTGCAATTTGATAGTGGAAGAGAGTTTGTAAATTCGTTATAGATAATCTATGTAAGTATTGGACATATTTGAAAACTGTTCATGGGAAGTCTTGGTACAGCCAGTCGCAGAGTTCTTGTGAGAGAACCAACCAAGACGTAAAAAATGTGTTGGCTTCATGGATGAATAATAATAAAACTACAAAGGGGTTCAACGATCTTCGGTTTAGTTCAATTCATGCAAAACGAAGCTGTACATTCAAAAATTAAACAATAATCATACAAATCTATTTTGGGATTGAATCAAGAGTTGGAATGACAACTACTACTTTGCTTATTAGTTCAGCAATTATTTAATAAATATATTGTTATATTAACTTTATAAGTATTTATACAGTATACTAAAACCAATCAAAGACAAGTTTGATACAAAACTTTAATATATTCACTGTTTTGGCGATCTCAAATCGATGTATCACAGCAATTCTTTTTACTCAAGCACTATAACTGAATCACGACATTTCACTGAGAGGAATCGAATTGAGCAATGATTCGCTCTCTGTTCTTGTAAAAAAGAATAATCTTTTTTACAAGAGATTAAAAAAAGAAAGAGATTCAAAGATTGTTCCTGTATGGAAAAAGGAAGTTCTCTTTGCAATTCTAAGTGTCACAGCAAGTTAGTATATCGAAATAAGTAATTCATAATAACGATAATTTGAGTAAATAGTAAAGTAACTTTTCTTCAATGATAGGTTCTTTCCTTAAACACTTTATTTAGTTTAGTAAATTATTTTAGATAACATTGCATTGCCTAACAAATCAATAAAAACAGGAATAAAACGGGCTTTTCCAAGCACTGACAGTTAGAATGCATTTACCCTAGTTAATTCGCGTTTTGACTGATTTCGAGTTTTTTCTGTATCATATATATAATACATACATACATACATATGTAACATATATGAATGTATTTGTGAGTGTGTGTAGAAAGAAGGATAGACACAGATAGAGAAGAATTTACATTAAGAATTTTTTTAATGAAATATAGTTTCTGATTATGTGAGCAGAACAGTAGTGTGATTTTTTTATTATGCCACTAATATGAGTCTTGGAGATTTTAAGCCTATATTACATATTTAAAATGTTTTCATACGACGATAAAATATGCTACTAACGTTTGGCTTGACGATTTTAAATCTACATCCCATTTTTGCAAACTGCATACATTTTGTTCAAAAGATTTTGTTATATATACTTTCCAAATATTTTAGGGACTAATCAGTGATTTTTCGATAAACACTTTTACTGCCTCAAATAATGGGTAATCTTGCATGTATAAAAAATAATTTACTTAATGAGTTTTTAAGAACTTGGTTGCTTGGATCAGATCAGATGATAAAAACTACAACTGCTCCAATGTTACAGTCTTCTTAGTCCAAAATTACCCATTTGCTCAACAGGATTTTGAATGTCAAAGTTTCATTTAGATGAACAAATAGATACAGTACGAAATCTGAAACATGTATGATACCGTGAAAAAGTGAAATTCGAAAATACCCATATTCTTCGGCAAATGTCGACATATACCAAATAGGTAGGTGAAAATCCGGATATTTGGTTATATCCTTTAACATTCGAATATTCACCTGTCGATAAACCCATACAAATTCATGTGGGAGGTAAAGCAGGCAACTGAGAAATCAAACCCAAAGGAGCAAATACAATAGTTTAAATTATTGTAAATAGTAACATGTTGTTAATATATTGTTAATCATGTATATTTGGGTTAATTTCTCTTCTTATTTACGCGTGCTGTTAATTAGACTTTCTTTTTTTAATATATATACATAACACAATAATTTTTACTAATCATATTTATATAATAAAATATAATGCAAAAGTTACAGTTTGGTATTTTAAAGCAATAAAAAATGTCCTTTTAAATTTCAAGCGTGTGCTGCATGGTGGCATTTGCAGGTATAAATAAGGTATTACGATATTTAGCAGATAGTTTTTGAACATGCTTATGAGATTTCTGATAAACAATGAAAAAAATCGAAAATTTCAAAATATCGATACTCTGCAAAAACAGGTACAATGTACAAAATATAATGAAACATCAAATAAAAGGTGAATGAGTATAAAACATCCAAGCTTTCCCACCAAAATATCTTCCCTTAAGCATATGAAATTTCTAATTTCAAATAAATTCGAAAGTGTTTGGATTATATTAAACAGTAAATGTCGCTATGCTCGAAATTTGACTTCCAAAATTGATTTCAACTATATGTTTTGTAATAGAACTGTCATTTCTCTGCAGAATTTCAAGCTTTACACTGTTGAAAAATGCCTTTAATATAGAATTGTTGAGCACCTTTAATACAGAAATTTAATGTCTAATATTTATCAAGAGAGATGTTTGTAAGCTCACATATCTCGATATTGTAAAGGGTTACAAATTCCTGTTAGTAAGGGGGGAGAAAAAAACAGACATCATTCACGTTTAATTTAATAAGTTTTGTAGGCCCTTCACATCTAAGTTAATATCTGGTAGCATAAATTGTTGATATTAGAAACAGTCAAAATTAGGACTTGAAAATCACTTTTCAGTCCCTAACTTTTAAGTTATAGAAGTTATCGAAAAACTCTATATGAAAAAGTTGTCCATCTTAACGAGACGCTAATTTGGCTAATTAGATTTATTTTTCTATGTTCAATATCAAAGGAATTATAGTAAAATGATAATACTTCCACGCCATTTTGTCCCCCTTTGATCTAGATAGACGTTCTGAATGTTCAGTTCAAGTAATCACGTGCAACAATTGTGCGATGGTCTGGAGATCCTTCATGCTGATACCACATTATATGTACATAGGCATTGTCTGTGATATGCTAGGTGGTTTTGAAAATGTTCAGTGGTCGATGTAACGGCACTGTGAGTTCTGTGTTCGTATAAATAGTCTTAATTTTGAGCATCTATTGTACAGCAACTACTGGTAAAGAATGTACTTTAACTTGTTGGAATAAAGGTCATATTCGTTACCACATAACCATACTGTTTCCTTATGTCCACTTCACTTGTCCATTTTGCCCATGCAGATGAAGTTTGTGGTTATAATTACCTGCGTGAAATCGATTACCCTACCTCCCCACAAAATTGGAGCAATAAGTTTTGAATTACACTATATACAAACTCTTGAACGGCCCGTGGTTCTAAGGAACACGATTAGTGAAGAACTATAGAAATTTCCTCGAAATCTTGTCATGAAAACCATTGCTATAGGTAGTCTTCCATTAGTGATCTACCTTATAGAGTTGTTGTTGTTACTTAAGCACTTGCCATTGACAAGCCCCGCTGATACATCAGCAGATTTTAAGCCGGAAATATAAGTCTCTTGTTTTACAAGTAGCGCCATCTAGGGCCAAGAGTACGACTTAGCTACACACACGTCACAACCCTTTTTAGGGGGCAGACTAAATTCACGCAAATTCATTCATTCATCTCAGATCGTAATTTAGACCTGGAACAGAGAACGATCACCCCTGGCCCAGTACCCCAAGTGATATTACTCTCGATATGGAGGACTTTGCTACCACTAACAGATTTAACGAGCGCCAATCGCCACACACTCGGGGATTCTTTTGGCCGGTGAGCTTCGAACCCGTAACCTAAGGAGTACGAGTCCAACGCTCTACCAACCAGGCCATCCCGGCCTCGAACCTTATAGAGTAATGAAATGAAACAATATTTTATGAATGGATGTGAAAATTTAACAAAAATATGAGTTTAATATAAATAATGTTTTAACTAGCCCTACTCAAAGTCCTAATTTATTCACTTGTCCTATTAATTTGCTTTTCTACAAATGTTTACATTACCATTTCCATATTAAGCATAAATCTCATTTAAATTCTATTTTATCATAATTTTAATAAAATTGATAAAGCTATTAGATTTTAATGTTATAAAACTGAAAAATGAAAATTGTCTTTCAGCTACTTAGGTGATTCCAGAAACAGAGGAAATAGAACTTATCCATTGCTACAACACAAGCCAAGTGATTTACCATTTATCACTCAGTAAATTAAGTATGTACTTGATACAATTTTTTTTTACTCACAATATTATCAAATTCATAACCTCAAATGAAATTTTAATTATAAGCACTCTTGCTTTATTGCGTTGCATTCAAGGCAGAAGAATTTCTCTTGGTCTTTTTATGACAAGCTACTTTCAAATTCTTAAATTATCTTGCTCCTCAGATTCTTGCTACTCTTTCATTAGTCAAATCTGAGTTCTCGCTATTTTTTGTAGATTGTTTTGATTCTTGTTAGTATTTACTTACGGATGGATATGGAGTTTTCGGATAATTTCTGGCTGTTTCTGTTCTTGCTACCCTTTCATTATTCAGTTCTGAATTCTCACTGTTTTTTGTAGTTTGTTCTGATTCTTTTTAGTATTTACTTAGAGATTGACATGGCGTTTTTGGATAATTTCTGGCTGTTTCTGTTCTTGCTACCCTTTCAATATTCAAATCTGAATTCTCACTGTTTTTTGTAGTTTGTTCTATAATCGTTCTGATTCTTGTTAGCATTTACTATTGATATTGATGAGGCTTTTTTGGATAATTTCTGGCTGTTTCTGCTCCGCCCACTTTTCAGAATATGTGTAATTCCTTGTGTTTTAATTTTTAATTTCAAATTTTTTGAAAGAAGTTAGAATATAAGCACATTTCAAAATTTATTTTTTATTTAATCAGGAATCCCATGAATAAATAACACGTAATAAAAACAATGATAACAATCTATTTCGTCTCATAAAAACATTGACTTAAAAATCCCTATAATGAGCAAAACGTAAAAAAATATGCATTTACCATAAAATTACGAAATGAAAAATCCTTCCCTGATTAAACTGGAAAAAAATGAATAAATTCAAAACTAATAAAATAAGAAAAGATAGTAAACCATCGTATTGCAATAATAGTTAAAAAAATTTCGTGTAACGCGAATGTGTGTGAAAATAAAAATTCACAGACAATTGTAGAGAGGCTACACCTTTATGATTTTTTAAAAAAAATTTCAAAGATTTTAGGAAGATTTTCTAAGTAACTTCAAATAAAAGATTTCCAAGCATTTTCAGTAATAAAAATATATAGTTCTCTAATGAGAGTATGTGGTGAAAATGCGTGAAATTATTTTGTAAAACTCATATTTGGCACTTAACATTAAAAAAAGAAAAAAATTATTTCGAATTTAAAAATATTTTTTCGCCCTGTCTCCCACTTATTTATCTATCAATGTGCTATATTTGATTCCAGTATCCGAAGCGTTTGGATGTGCATAATAGAAATAAGTGAGCATATATATATATATATATATATATATATATATATATATATATTAAAATATAATACACTTATTTCAAGAAACATTTATGATGAAAACAAAATTAAGTCTAAATAGTATTATATGTAATACAAATGGAAATCATAGAATACTGCCTACTTTTTATGAAAAGTTTCGCATCTAATAACTAGAATAATCAACACGTTCTCACTGTAAACCACTCTTTACTACCGATATCTTCAAGAAATTTTTCATTAAAAACGCTTACTCAGGACTTAGAGTTTTCTTTCAGGAATAGTTAGCGTATCATATTAATTTTCAGCACTCAATTTGCGTGACAATCCCCTTGTAGGAGATCCTCTTTTATCCATTAATTGTTTTTCAAGAAAAAATATAGTATATTGTTTCAAGTTTGTTACTTTGTTAGCATTACATGCTTTATTATCGTAGTATGGAAAAGGAAATGGAACCTGAATAAATTTTAAATGAAAATAAATTCTTAAATTAGCCCTATTGGCCTACATAATTATCACCGACAAAAAAATTAAAACTAAATAAGAATAATAACGATAAGAGGATTTATAGAAATTTTCATTTTCCTAAAGCACAAAATTAGTTGTTAAAATGAATGTGGTGATAACTAAAATAACACATATAACACTAAGGTATGCGTTACTAAAATGAAAAACTTACGTTGCTTTATCACTGAGTTTTTTCAGTTTAGTTATATTAACTTCGTTAAATCAAAACCCTAGGGCTGTTTTGGGATGAACTTCGTAATTTTAAACCGTGGTCAGACGACGAGGACGACACTTCATCTAGCACCGCCTCGCCATGCCACACCATATTAGCAGCAGGATGTTTGGCCTGATGAATTTAACGTGCAACAGACCCCCTTACACGATGATTCTACGGCGGGATTTTGTCTCGAACCTGAAATTCTACTGCTCACTAACCGAGACCTTACCACCAGGCCACCGCGGCGTTGCTTTATCACTGAATTGCAGCTTTTACTAAAAATAAACCTTATCATTCCATGACTGTAACTCTATTCTTTATCCGTATTTCCTCTTCTATTATCTTTTGAATGAAGTTTTCGTCTAAATTTATAATTGCAAAAAGCAGCCTTAACATTTTGAATTACAAATATTTACAGAGTATTGAACCAAGTATTAATTTCGATAATTATTTCTCTTTGAAGATTCTCACTGAGAATTATTGTATTTTTTTAGAAGACAAAATATAAAGGATTCTATACTTTACCAATAGTATGATTTTTATTATTTTATAGCGGAAATAACTGTTCATAATTTACTTTATACTGAACAGTGGACCGAAATCGCTATATATTTACAAATCTTCTACTAGAGAATCTCCATGGTTTTCTACTGGAGCAAGCAAAATTTAGTTAACAAGAAAATAAATCTATCTCTTCTCTCTCTTATGATCGACATTACGTACAACAGTTCCATAGAGTTCACATACGATTAATCGATTCCCACCAATGAAATGCAGCATTTTTTTCCCAAAATCCTTTACGCCAAATGCCTGTTATTTCCGTTAATGCCCCATATATCGGATTTTACCTATTCATTTTCCTTCCATGTGTCTTTCAGTTTTTTTAATTATTAACAACTAAAAGGAATATAATTTTCTACAAAACAATATGTTACCCATGATTCACTGATGATCGCCAATTTCCCCTTCCCCTTATACCAGAAGAGCATTTCAGAGAATTAATGCTTAACACCTTATATTTCCTTCATACAATTACGTTTATGAAATTAGACCTTGAACTTGAAGCTATAAACCTTATTTATCTACCTAAAGGTGACGTTTTTATTAATAATTTAAATATAGAGATGTTTATCTGACGACAGTTCTCAAGTCAACAGAATCATCAGATAACTTAAATGAATTAAATTTCTTGGTACAGATAATACTTAATTCTAAAAAAAAACATTGTTCTCTTAATAAAGATTATTAATGGCTTTTGTTAAAAACAATAACAAAGATGGACGATAAATAATTATTATCTTAAAATCTTGCACTGAAATTCAAAAACTATTGTTAGCTTAAAGCATCCTTGTCACAAATCAAGTCACAGAAAAGCATCAACACAAATCGATTACACTCAAACAAAGCGATGAAAAATAATTATCTCTATTTGAAATCCTTTTTATAGCTGTCAGATCAAAATCATTTTGAAGCCATGTTGTTATTATTTTAAAAAATGATATTTAAAGGCGTTCAATATAAAATAAATCCAGCTGTATTTTAACAGATGACCAGATTCCTGTTTTTAACATTTTCTGTATATACCATAAAGAATATAATATTAATAACTACGGGTACCTACAAAACAGAGCGATTTATTGCTTATTTGGGTTTAACTGAAGCAGAATTTTATATTTTATACTTTTCCTACATATCTTTTATATCCTATATATCTCCAAATCCAGATATAACAATAAAATATCCAATAAAAGAATAAAAACGAAATTAATAACTCTTTGTTAAAAGGATTTCAATCATAATTTCATCATCTGGTGATACATGCAATTTTTTTAAAAAAAAAAACCCGAAATCACAAGATAGAAATTTTTTTTCTCTATTTTTATGGTGACAAATGATTAATGTCTGTCAAAAGCCTTGATTTTTTTCTATCGACGATTACTTATTATTATCAGGAATAGAGGTCTTATATAAGTAGTGCATTTCAGTTTTTAGTTATCTAAACATAAAATAAGTAATATAAAAACTATTTTTTAAAATCAGTTCCTATTTAGGTTAGCAAAGATTTTTTTTCATTTTATTTACTTTTTATTAAATAATGACTATTGTTGTTCTTGTGTTACGCTTTACAACGGAAGGAGGGCTGCAGTAGCTTCTGAGGGATGGACCCCTCAGCCCCCAAGGGCAGAAGTCTCACTTCTAGCTCACACACGTCAAAAACCCTTTTTACTGGGTGGACTTCATTCATTCACAGATCGTAATTTAGACCTAGAATAGAGAACGATCACCTCTGATCCAGTACCCCCAGGGCTATTACTCTCGACATGGAGGACTTTGTGACCATGACAGCCGCATTCCACCACACACACAAAGAAAGTCTTCGGCTGGTGGGTTCAAATTCGCAGCCCAAGGGAAGAAAATCCTACACCCTACCAACCAGGGATTCCTGGCCTAATAATAACAATTGCTATAAATAATTGATCAAAAAATTATACTAGCGCTGAATTTTCAATGCCAATTGAGAAATAAACGTCAATATAGGTAACGCAAAATGCGTGAATTTTCTATGGAAGTCGGGGTAACTCAATACATAATAGAAATTTCTAATTTTCTTTATTCGGTATTATTTTAATTCAAAAGTACTTCAGAATAAATCCGAAAAATTGAATAATTAACAACGTTTGAATTTAAATGCAATAAACATGAAGAAAATAAACAGAATACTTTGAAATAATCGGTCGAAAACTTGTTTAGTCTAACCTCCTTAACGTGGGGGGAAAACCGTATTCGTTACTTAATTGACGGTGGGGAAATGAAGATTTTTGGCAAAAGGGTTAGTTTTTATCAATAAAAATGAATGAATTAATATTTGAAAAAAACTGTATTGATATCAAATATCATCCTCTACAAGTTTTAAAAAATGTACTTGAACTTGAGTTTATGAATAAAAAGTCTTGAAAATGTAAATTATATATATATATATATATATATAGGGAGAAAAGAGTTGCTAATAGTAGGAATTGAATAATACTGCATATTTCTATAATAACACAAGATTCAAACACTTTTATTTATAAAACCTTTAACCTGCACAAAAATCTTTCTTATTTCGTAGTGTTGAATGGCAACAGTAAAACTTAAGCAAATCATTATTTGAAAGTTTAAACTCTTCACTGGATGTTTTTGTAACTGCATTTAATTGTGACTCTACTTAGTTAATTACAAAAGCTAAAATATTATTTGAAATTTTTGAGTGAGGATTCATCTATTTTACCGACTCTCCATATCAACAAATATTCCATCCAATCAGGGCAAAAAAATATTGTAAAAGAAATCAAAATTTTAAATATGTATGAATGTTAAAATAGGCTTAACTGTTGCTAGATAGACAGTTTTTATGATTTTAATTTGTGATAAAATTCAAATTCATTCATCAAAACACTCGATAGCGAGTTTTTACAATTAAAAAATTGTTTTCTTTGGACATTAACTGTGAAATAGAATTTTCATTTCTGCTTTTATTTCTTATATTTTTTAATTTGCACCCACTGCAATTTGTAGAAGTCTGATTCAATAGGAGTTTTCTCCGTCAGTGGTATCAATTAAGGCAGCGTTTTAAAAAAATCATTTAACAGCATAAAAAGGGAAATAATTGGATCAATAAACTGCTCAACAAAGGCGGCTGGTTTCAATAATTTGTCTGAGTTACAGATGGTAGACTCTAGTGCTCTCAGTTAATATATGAGAACTTACTCTTAAGACACATAAATGAATGAAGATCTTGTCGCAATGAAGAAAGACAATTTTTCTTTAATATTAGCATATTTTGATTATTTAATTCGAGGATTTTTATCATGTGAGAATATTGTTTTGAATTTTCTTTAGTAGATTTCGATGTCTCTGAAGTTTACGGGCAAAAAATATTTTTACCTGCTTTTACCAGTATTGCATCATTATTATGTATGCTTCTTTGAAAGCAGATGCGATTTTTAAGAGGATGACCTGCTTTTACCAATATTACTTTCTTATTACGCATGCTTCAAAAGCTGAAGAAGAACTTGACATCATAGCTGTTACTTCGTCTCTAAATCGGTCGAGCTCCAAAATTTTGTTTGCCAACGAGAAAAATTAAACGTGAAACTTTTAAAAAATTATATATATATATATATATATATATATATATATATATATAACTGCATATTTCTATTCATACATTTTTATATATAAAACCTTAAACCTGCACAAAAATGGTAAATGGTTCCTATTTCTTATTGTTGAAAGGTAATAGTAAAAGTTAAACAAACCATCATTTAAAAGTTTAAACTCTTCACTGGATGTGAAATTACACACACACACACACACACACACACACATATATATATATATATATCTAATATATAAAATTCTCCTGTCACAGTTTTCGTTGCCATACTCCTCCGAAACGGCTTGACCGATTTTGATGAAATTTTTTGTGCTTATCCGGTATCTATGAGAATCGGCCAACATCTATTTTTCATTCCGAAATATCAATTAGTTCAGGAGAAATTAATTAAAACCCCTTAATTTCTGTGAAACTAAAACCTGTAAAGTTACTTTCCGAGTGAAACCCGACCTTCCGGAGAAACGATCGCTCATGAGTACCTTTTCGTCCAGTAAAACCGCGTTTTTAAAATTGCCATCGTTACGCGTCCGTTCAACTTATACTCAATATCGCTGTGGAATCGGATGGACTTTTTATCGTAGACCACGGAGATATAATTTATTTTACGAAATGTCGACGCAAAAATTAAATATCGATTTTTTTAAAAAAGGCCCATTTTGGCGGTCCTTTTTTCTTGAACGGCCCTGTAAAATAGACGCTTAGCTGGAAAAATACAGAAAATATGTTTCCTGAAAGGCAATACGATATAGTATTCTGCAATATAATTTAAAAAATCGAATTTTTAAAACTGAATTTTTGACGAATTTTTTAACGAAGAGGCAAAATTTCGCTTTAATATTGAATTACGCCGAAACTTTTCAAGATAACTCAATCAAATTTTTTTTACATAAAATTCGATAAACTTTTCAAAATCGTGTGAAAGATTGAAAAAATCTGATAGAAAATTGCGCATTTAAAAATTATTTTGTCGTTTATTGGGTTTCCCTCTTCAACATTACAAATCTAATCCATTGATAAATAAAAATGAGACTAAATTTTTTTTTGTATAATTTGGCATTGATTTGGCACACCCTGATCAATTTTGAAAACAATCCTGCAAAAATTACGCGTCTTATGAATTCATTCCAGTTTTTCCACCTCGCATACTTCACCTGAAAGTTGGGACACCAGTAATGCAACTACGAAACCTTCCTCCACCTAAATTATGCTATGACACCAGACTACGAATGACTAGACTTAATAAGTATGTAATCGAAGCTACGATTATTACTGGATGTGCTCGAGGAGTGTTGGTTTTAATACCCCGCAGTCCACTAATTCCGTCGAGCTATCCTTTTGAATTTAAAAGATTGCAGTTTCCCGTAAAAGTTTGCTTTGCAATAACCGTTAATAAGTCACAAGGACAGAAATTAAAAGTAGCAGGGATCAATTTAAGAGGAGAATGTTTTTCAAACGGCCAATTTTATGTAGCTTTCTCCCGAGTCAGTTCATCTAGCAGCTTAATGAATTTATCAACAGAAAAAAAACTCCAAAAAATGCTGTATACAAAGAAGTTCTTGCTTAAACACAGGTACAACAATGAAATGTAGATGGCCTGCGTTTGAAAAGAAAATAACTACTTTAAAAGCATCCTTAAGGATCGGTAAGGACAAGGGCATATATATAAGGAATCCAGGGGCGCCGGGACCCTCCCAAAATTAGGAAAAAATTATAGACAATAAGTAATTATTATAGAGGAATTTCGTAACTAAGTGCACGTAGCACTGTTATCCCCCACTAATTCCATTACCCGAGCAAT
>JAOUZG010018352.1:3411408-3447343 GCA_026289955.1 Argiope argentata | reverse complement strand
TATATATATATATATATATAATTTTCTCACATGATAACTTGAAATTTGCGATCGAAGATTTCATTTTCTTCCTTTATTTTTTCTTTTTTTAAACCATGGAGTAAATTATTGTGTGATCGTCAATAAATCACACATCGACTTCGATATTTTGATGAATCTCCACAGCACACAGCAGCATGCAGTTACAGGATAACTGAAATGCTCAGTTTTGTTCTTCACGTGAATATCGTGCCTCATAAAATAACCCTATAATATTCATTCTATGCTGTGTAACGAATCTACTATCATTTTTCAGATTACAGGATTTATTTAAAAAATAAAAGTCATTGGTTTTCAAAACAGGTATGATAAACATCATCATATACAGTTACAAAATGAAAGGACAAACAATATAACATCGTACTATATAAAGGATATTACTCGTAGAAGAAGTGAACAAAGTTTTAAAGTTATAAAACAAAAATCATATTTTACTTTCCAGTTATGCAATGGAAAGACATTGTAGCTGCCAAAAAAAAAAAATTGAATTATACAGTTTTCACTTTCCAGGGCGAAAAATCCGTTACCTTACAACATTTTCTAACAAAAGAAGTATAGAAGAAATATTGTAACTATCAGAAAATTCAGACTAGAGATTTTATCGAATAACTGCCTTTTAGAACTACCTAAGATAGAAAAATACTTTTGGAGCAATATACCTGTCTGTCTATACGGCTATCACAAAAATAAATCAAAACCGCTTTTAACTAGAAAAATGGATCTTGGCATATGGACTTTATGCTTATTTTTTAGATTTATATTAAACTTTGAGCAAATTCTGTTCAAAAGAAATCTGACTGTTCAGCTGCTTAAATATAAATTAACCCGACAACTGCAAAACGAAAAGATTTATTTAAATAAAAATCGGTACGCAGATTTAACATCTAGTCTAGACATCTTTCAACTTTTGAGCCATATCCAACAAAGGATTAATCATCCTTCGGTATGTAATTTCAGAAGCCTGTTGTTGTTGTTGTTACTTATGGTACTTGCCATTTCCCAAGCCCCTCTGATGAAAGCATCAGTAGATTTAAGCCTAATGAACGTCTCTTGTTTTCGAAGTAGCGCTGACTAGGGTCAAGAGAATGACTTAGCTACCCACTCGTCACACTTTCGCTTGCATAGCCTCTTTTTACAGGGGGCGCAGTCACACATCTCACAGATAGCACACAGAAGAGCAACCATGTCCGAACCGGGACTCGAACCCGGGACTCCCAGAAAAAGAGGAAGATGCGCTACAGAAGCCTATAAACGCGATAAAAGAAACGTATTAAACAGTAAGGTTTTAAATATATCAAATTTGGTATATGATTTTGTGGCTACAATTGTAGTTCTGTCATAAATTTTAGTTACAGTTGGTTGTGTAAAACATATCTAAAACACAAAGTCAATTTTCGGATTCTATTAACCACACAGTAGAGATTTACTGCCAATGGATCACACAATTAATTAAGTAAAAATGCTAATTTCAGTGACTTATATTTTGTAGCTATTGTATGTCATTGTCATACTAGGGCGTTCTCTGCTTTGCCCAAGATGTACAATTTTTTGTGGGGGTAAAAGCTTTATTAAAGATAATGCAAGAATGTTTTTGGGGGGTGGGAGGGACCACTTCTGGTTTTAATTGTATCTGATTTTCTTTGAGCATGATAACTAGTTTTGAGTTAGAAAGATGAAATTAAGACTTTATATTTATAGATTTCTATAAAATTTTGAACGATTTTCATTCTGAGGAAATTCACCACTATTCGAATACGAATTTACATGATAACTACAAAACAGAGAACTAGATGAATAAAATTTTGAACACAAATTTAAAATTAAAATGTAGGCATGTAAAAAAAATTTGACCCTAATCATTCAAGATTTCATTGTATAGCGACTTGAAATTTCATAAGCATATAAAGGCAATATCTCATAAAAGTACTAACTTAAATGTTTGAAATTCGGCATATGATTTTATTTAGGTCATTAGGCCATTTTGAAAATTGCATTGCATGATTGGCGTTCTCAAAGAGTGATGTTCTATCGGAATCTCCCTTGAAAATTCTTTATCGTTCTTTGAATCGTATTCCTCGGAATTTCGCTGAATTTTTCCATACTTTTATATCTTCGACAACTGATAACGACAGGGAATACATTTGTTCTTGAGGAATCCCTCCTCTCCAATAAAAAGAACACTGTCCCAAATTCGTTACATATAGGAGCTTTTTGAAACCAACTATTAGGCCGACCTTTAGAAACCAACAAGGAGATCATGATGCATTTCTTATAAATTACAGAATGAATGACATGAAATATTCAAAAGAATATAAATACTAAAGACTTCTATTAAGAAACAAAAATGAAAGCACGGAAACAAAATATTAAAAATTAATAAGACTATATGATGCTAATTTTAAATATACATATTGATGATTTGTAACATTTACTTTTAATGAAAAGGCAATGACGTACTTACTTCATAGCGCGGGTTTTAGGAAAACAAAAACCTAAAATCCACACCGTGAAATGCCTCTTGAATTAAGAATTAAAATATGTAATATGAATATCAATGGTTGGTATATATATCATTTGATAGCTACATATATCTTGCTGTTTTTTACAAATTTTCACTAATCAGTGGAAAACTAGCCATGACCCATAGACGTATCACTGTCTTCGATAACAATTAAGAATATTTTATTAGATAATAAACATTCGTAAAGTAATACCAGCCTATTATTTTACTGCTATTGCTGAAGGCTATTATAGCAGGACTGTTCTGAAACCATTGTACTCACTTATTAAATAAAGATAAATCTCCGATCAGATTCATCATTATTCATGCTCTTCTTGGATCAGTTTGGAAATTAATACCTGCGGATAAGATATCTCTAGAACAAGGGAAGTTGGTATCAGAAAAATGATACTAAATGCCAGGAAATTATTCGTTGGCCTAGATTTTTTAAACTTCAGTATAAACCTATTCTCAATAGTTTTTAGACCCACATAAACTTTTTTTATTTGGCCCTTGTTAGTATTTGAATGTAACAGTCTTGCTATTCAGGTGTTACCTAATCGAACTAATTCATGCTGACTTGATTTATATGAAATTGACGCTGAAATTTAATTTTAAATTCTACAACTCTTCTTGCATGTCTGTCACTAAAC
Source organism: Argiope argentata (assembly GCA_026289955.1). Lineage (NCBI taxonomy): Eukaryota > Metazoa > Arthropoda > Arachnida > Araneae > Araneidae > Argiope > Argiope argentata. The sequence goes on along the minus strand of JAOUZG010018352.1, from coordinate 3,444,151 downwards.
AATAAAAGCCAATTCAAGCTAGATACATACTATTAATTTGTCTTGTAATTCTGATGTTAAACGAATTAGTTTCTTCGCATTATTTGTACTAAAAAATTAATAATTTAAAAATAAATCTCCTATATATCTAAGAAATAAGTATTTATTTTAAAGCAGTTATAAAGATTCTATAAATATTTTATTACGATGTCAATAAATGCATCTCTGGAATTACATAATTTCTAAACTCTAGGTTTTGAAAATTATTTAAAATAGCTCTGAATTTAATAAATAATATTTATTTAACTCATAACGTCAATAAAAAAATCGTTATTTTTAGAACAAACGATAATTTAAACTCATTTTCTGAACAAAAAATTGTATAGATTTTTTTTGCAGCTGCAGATTACTAAATCGGATATTAACATAACAGCAAACGATAATAATTAAAAATAAATACTTTTTTACGAGATGGCAATAATACAGAAATACAATTTTTTTTCACAATTCGGAAGAATTTTGATGATGAACTAATAGAACTGTGTATTAATCTATTTTTTATTAAAATATAATATATAATTTTTTAATTAGTTGTATTCCAAGTAAAAAAAACATTGGAAAGTCAAAACCATCAATGTGTCAACTGAATATCGTTTGCAATTATCGACTCGTATCTGTATCAGTTTGGTTGAAAGAACAAAATATACAAACCATCAACTGTTCGGCAAAAGAGAGGAGCTATCGGTGCATCATTTAACGCCTCAATAATTATGCGCTATCGGCCAAGTTCAATGTCTCTGCTGTCTGGTATTTACAAACACAGGGCAGAACTCGGCCGTATTCGCAGAAAGAGGGGCGACATCATGGTTTGGATCCGACACGTTCTGCTATGAAAAATTATCAAGGTCATCGGGTTGGAATTTTATCCGTTTGTATAAAGAATATTTTTATATAAATAATGATACTGATTATAAAGAAATTGTCAAAAATTATTTTATTTCAAAAAGATTCTAATATCTACTTTAACTTGCCTGAACTAGCGTACATCGATGATGTAGCAAGAGCTTTGAAATCTATTAAAATTATGAGTTATAAAATTCAATGCTTTAAATATTACAATTGTGGAAACTATAATTTATTATTTGTTTGAAAGATTCTATGATAATATCAAATATTACATGAAAGATCAACATATAAGTCGAATATTCTACAAGTTTAATGTTCAACGAAATCGGTAAAAAAATCATCTTTCCTTTTCCTTAAATTATGAATATATTAAACATACAGGTTAGGCTTAACATGTTTTTGACCGATTATTTCACTTCTGTTTATTTTCTTTGTGTTGATTTAAAGTAAATATTTATATATTAAGTTGAGCTAATTAAAAGGAACATAACTATGAAATTAAATAAATCAAAAAGAGTACTTACATGTACACTAGGTAGAGTTTGGAATTATTTCTAGAATTAGTTGAATTTTTAAAAAACGTGGTTTGTTTCTGTTTTTTTCGTTGTTGTTGAATGTTAGCGAAGACCACATATCTGAAGAGGCGATTCTTATTGCTTGTTATGATTGTATTAAATGTTTTAAAATTTTTGCATGATAATATTAATGGGTTTGAATACTATGAGCAAATTACTTTATTCGCCATCCACAGAGCAGACCATAAGGCTTAGTGTCGCCAAATTTCGGCGTCAAGTTACTTTTTAGAGAGAAGGTGCCTATTAAGAAACGTGTTTTGTTAAATTTTCCATTCAAAAATTGTTTCCATCTAGAACAAAGCCTAAAGTCGCTGAACTGAGATTGGAAGATGCAAGCAGGTAGAGTATTATGCCGGGTTTGCACACGGCTAGTAATAAGATTAATAGGTTAATAGGCACCGCATATGTAGAAAGAGACTGTTTTTATGTTTGCAACAATTTCATAAGACAAATTAAGGCATTCCATGCTTAGCTGTAAATTCCTGAAAGTTTCTTTTTCACTGCGTATCGTATTAAAATTATGAATATTTACGCCAAAAAACATAATAAAATAGAAAAATAGGCAACATTCCTAAATTTGGAAAACTATAACAAATAAATGGCAAATAAAATGAAAAAATCATTCTCGCATCAGAAAGAACAAAGAGCAAAAAATGTCGGAATTAATCTATAAATAATCATTTTTTCAAACACACACACGCACAAAAAAAAAAAAAAAAAAAAAAAAAACCGGGGGAAAAAAAAAGTCGCCAAATTCTACAAACGCATGCGTAATAAGAATAAATGCAACATCTGTCAGACAGAGGATACCTGTCATCGACTTCCTGCCATTTTCTAGCCTTTCTGCGCATGCCCATAAGCCAATGTGACGTTTCCGCATAAATAACAAGTAGAATCAAATTGCTTCCCACGAGAACAACCAGCGATAACGGATGCGGTGGTCATATAGATAACAGGTGAGAAGATAGCAAATTGCTTTCTCACGGGAAACAACGATAGAGACCAAGAATGATGCTGATTGGTCATTTGCCACCAAGGGCCGGTTCCTGAGACCGAGATAAAAACGGTGTGAAAAAGCGATCTAGAAGCAGACGGAAGAGCAGACTGACAAGGAGACTGAAAAAGAGACTGACAAGCAGACTGACGAAGGAGACTGACGAGTAGCATCAGCTGGCGATTGGAGCGAGAATTCACCTTGGAATTCTATGGAAAATTCTCAGGAGAGAATTTTGGAATGTACGTAGGCCGCCTCACCCTGTAGCCGAGCCCACGTGGAGTTCATCGGAACCTTTCAGCGTCTCGTCTGAAGTGTGAAAGCTCATCCGAGCTTTGGGAATACCTCCAACCAGTTGAACAGCTACCTCCTGAGTTGCTCTTCCAGCGAGTTCATCACTTTACGCTCTACAAACCCAACAGGTAATCAACAAGCAGAGAATCCCGAACCTCGGGCCAGATCTTGCGGGAGTTTCAAGAACTCCACCCTCCGTCTTCATCTACGAGAGAGACTACCTGACTATTTGAGGCACAGCACTTTTCCCTAGTGGAATCCTGTAACCTATTTAATCAAGAAGGTGTAGTTGTGCGAAAAATATATATGTATTATAGCCGAAGATAAATAGATTTTTATTTCTCTAAGACCTGGCTTGTCTTCGGCCCAACTCACCAGTAGCCCCGGCCAAAACGTTACACCAAGTGTAAACCTGGCATTAGCCTAATTTACGGCTAGACAAAACTATAAAAATGTAAGTTCTGTAAATTATAAAAATAAATATAATAGCACCTTTTCAATTGTGATCGACTGGGTTTCTAACAGTTTTCTTTTATTTTCCTAATTATTACAGCATTCACAAACATCAAATATTTGTTTAAATATTGATAAAAATCTAACTCTCTTCATTTTGTAATTATCGTTCTAACATAAATCCGAACAGTTGGACAAACTGAATTCTTCTAAATTGGGTTCGTTCAAAATTTGATTAAAATCTACAATTTTAAGTCAAATACATACCAAATTCCATTGACCTAATTCAAAGGGTTTTCGAATTATCGTGTCCGTAGACAGACAGATATAATGCCAAAAATGGAGGCGTCCTGGCATAGGAGTAGTGCGTCTTACCCGTGAGCCCCCGGGTTCGAGTCCCGGTTGTTCTTTTGTATTCTATCTGTTAGGTGAGTGAATGTGCCCCTCTGTAAAAAAAGGCCGTGGAAGAAAATGTGATGAAAGAGTAGCAAAAACTGTACTCTCTGCAGCTACTACAAAACAAGAGGCGTTGATTAGGCTTAAACTGCTGACTGCCTCATCGAGCTTGTTCATGACAAGTGTCATAAGAAACAACAACAACAATGCCAAAAATGAATTTTTAGAATTCTGTAAGGTTCGAAATGTAGAAATGTGTTGAAATCTTGAGTTCAGAGTCTTTTTTACGATTATAATACATTCTCTGTATTTCGTATATGAAAAACCAAAAACGTGTTGAAATGTGAAACTAAGTTAATCAGTTTCTGAAAGCACATGATAATGTACACCACTTATGTCTGCAAAAGCTCTGTAGTCGTTTCTGTCCCCAATGTTAGTTCAAGCATTAAATTTTGCTCAACGGCAGGTAATTTAAATGAAAACGCTTAATGCATATAAACACACTCATGGCTGGCGTTCTGACATTGAGTTAGCACGCCTTAATTTGGGCGTCCAGGGTTAGAGTCCCGGTTCGGACATGGTTGTTCTTCTACTTTCTATTTGTAAGGAGTGTGAATGTGCCCCCTGTAAAAAGAGGCTGCGCAAGCGAATGTGATGAATGAGTAGCAGAGGTCTTACTCTTAGCTCTAGCTACCGCTACTACAAAACAAGAGGCGCTGATTCGGCTTATATCGCTGCCTACCTCAGTGACATGTCCATTGCAAGAGCCATTAGAAACAACAAACGACAACACACGCGCGAGCGAGCGCGCGCACACACACATAGAAAGGGAGAAAGAAACAATTAAAAATATGTCCCCTTTTCAGCAAATAAAAGGGGGGAAAAGAAAATAAATGAAAATAATACTTCCTCCAGTTTCTGTTTCAAGAATTCATGTTTATTTTTTATATGATATTATAAATTTATTTTATATGTTTTACTTATGGCACTTGCCATGGACAAGCCCCTTGCTGATACAGCAGCAGATTTAAGCCGAAAGGTGCGTCTCTTGTTTTTGAAGTAGCGCCAACTAAGGCCAAGAGTACGACTTAGCTACACGCTCGCCTTATTTGCTTGCACAACCCCTTTTTACAGAGGGACACAATCACACATCTCACAGATAGCACACAGAAGAACAGCCCTGCCCGAACCGGGACTCGAACCCGGTACTCCAATACGTGGAAGACGCGCTGCCTCTGTGCCAGAAAGCCGGCCATTTTATATAAATATGAGATATTTTTATATGCGATATTCATTTTAGTTATCAAATTAATTGACCTCTAGAGCTGCGAAGCCCCCAAATAGATATATATTTCACTTACTTTATAATCTGTCCTTAGCTAGGACAGTTACAGTTTTTTTAAACAACCCATTTTGACTGCCCCCTCATTAATAAGAGTATCGCACTGTTTAATGATAAGAAAAATCCAACCACTTTAATCTCTAACAAATTCAAGATCAAGGAGAAAATATTGCTTTCAGTAATCAAAATATTTACTTGATATCCCAAAAAAGCAGCGACCCCAGGTTCCGGTACCTTGCTCTTGATAAAGCGTTGTGGGAGGTTCAAAAGTATGCAGCTGACTTCGCTGGGTGAACGTAAATAAATTGGTCGTTGATCCTCGTTAGTGAGGATCAAAGTTCAGTTTCTTGTCGGCAGTGTTGAAATTACGGTATCGAATTCCAAACCACACTAAAATTATAAAAAGATCCACTCACCCCGCAATCCTCATCTTCCTATCTTGGTTTTCGAAGCATTCAGGTTGACCAGTTTTGAGAGCATTCGAAAAGTTGTGGAAAGTGGCAAGTGATCAAGAAAGACTTGAAAATTGGTAAGTAAAAATCGTTTGCCAGAATTAATTTTATTTTATTCGCTTAATAAATATTTGATGTACTCGATCGTTATTCAGAATAGTATGAAATTTCAAGATTTAATCTGAATAATAAATAGTTCTGATCACTTTCTAATATTAAACTTACTGACACAATTTTCATTTTCATCAAAAATGGTTGATAAACAAGATTTAGAAAAGTAAATTACTTATTTCCGAATTGCAATTTGTAATGTAAATTGATTAAATATAAACATAATTATTCAATTAAATTCTTTTAATGAAAGTTAGCAGCAGTAGTAGTAAAAAGCAGCAGTTAAAATTTTTACTGCTTTTTCCTTTAATTTAACAAGGGGAGGCAACGGATTTGAAATCTGAGTTCGGGATGTGATTTTGTATAATAATAGAAAACATTTAGAATCTTTATTCATGAAAATATTAAAACGCAACAGTCAGTAAAACTCGAGAAAATGGTCCTCAAACATTTGGTAAGTTTTATATACTGATAATTTGATTTCCATTCGGATGATTGTTCTTATACAATTAAAAAATTTGCAAATATTTTTCATTTATATGTTTTTAATTACTTTTATTAATTAACTACTTATTTATGTATGTTAATTAAACTACTTATTTATGTAGCAAGTATTGTATATCTAGGTCAAATGATCTTGTCCTGCATAGTACCAATGCACACAAACACACTTTCATTTTTATTATAAGTAAAGATGAAAAGATAAAATTTCATAGAAATGAGATGATATAAAGCTGAAATTTGAAATAAATAATATGATATAAAGGTAAAACTCTATGTAAGTAAGATAAAGATAATTCCTAAGAAATTATAAGTAAAAAAACAATAAGACGATTTTTTCTGAATACGAGATATATTCTTAATCAAAAAATAAATCTCATTTATATTAAAAACTTAAATTAAAACTATAGTTATGTGCTTCCAGTCTATATTTACTTTGTTTCCACGCGAGCAATATTTTTTCCTTCTATATATTCGTTTTGAAATGCAAGAAAATGTCAAATCTATCGATAACATAATACATCGCATTAATTTAAGGTTTCAAATGTTTTTTAATAATTGCAAATTTTTTGATACTAAATTAAATAACGTGCCACATCAACACGTTTCCGGTTAAACTTAAGTATATATTAAAAATTGGTGAATAAAATTCTAATGTAAAATATAGGTAATTTCTGAATTGTTGGAAATATATATTATAAGAAGTCGGTTCTTTTGTATAACATTTTCTTCTATTACCAATGAAATTAGTTTTTGTGTTTATGCTTTTTAAAAACAGAGGGGAAAATATCAATTATTATTAAAGGACATAACGATTTTCAAAAACTTACATTAAAATTAATATAATTAATTTCATTTGAGTTTTTTATATGAATATTTAAATAAACTACAATGAAAAAATTGAAAATTCTCAAAATCGTCTGAAAATAGTGAAACATCTGCTCAAATAACACAATCAAAACGTTTTAAAGGATAAAATTTGTCACAATGCTACTTGCACCTCTTCGCTACTTTTACTAAGCACTGTCTTCTTAAGAAGAATAAATATTTCAAATGCCAAAGTTACAGACAGAGAAGTGGGTAAGGCTTAAGTTCGGAGATAAATTATTCATGTGATAGAACGTGCAGATGTGTTTTGGCTCTATTGCGTCTCTCGGCTAATCTGCCACTTTTTTTTTTTTTTGTCCTTTTTCGAACAGCTTCATATATTAATCTTCCAGAGAAAGCGCTGGGCAGAATCAGGGCCACATTTTCATAATGATGTAGATTTGTATCGCTAAGAATTTCGCCTTCCGATAGAATAAATAAATATAACATAATATCTTTATTTTGGATATCTAGCTTTTGAAGAAAAAAAAAGATTTTATATTTACATTAAGCCATTTTGAAAATGAATTTCATCTACTCGTATTTTGGACGTATTCTATCTTCCTCAACACACTCATGATGGCCAGACGAAACTTCAGTTCTATTCGTGCTCACGAGCTCATCTCTCTCAATTGAATAGCATATCAGGTTTCTGGTCTTTCGGCTTCTTTGGTTGCAGTTCCCTTAAAGTATGAATACTTTTAACAAAAAATTTCATCAATATTTTATTGTTTTTATTAATTTAATTAAATCAATATTTATTTATTTTTAAAATTATTTTTCCGTGCTCTCATTTACATCTGCCTTGAATCCTTTTGTAGACATGGTTGTTCAATGTCATTCCGAATCGATTATCATTTCTTCCTGTTTTTGTTCTTATTATATGCGAATATGACAGAACAAAGGGTTTTTATTTTAATCAAATTGCTTTGATTCAATTCTTTTTTTTTTTGTTTAATTTCGCTTTGAAAGTCTTTTTATGTTACTTCCATTAATAATTCCGTAATGATAATGATTGGATCTAAAATTATTTTTTAATAAATTATCTTTTTGAAAATAATAGAAAAATGAGAATAAAGCTCGCGAAATTTGAAATTCCGAATTCTTTTTGCTTAAAAATTTTATCTTTACATTGCACGATTGCATAAAAGTAACTTACGGTGTTCTGAAAATTAATTAAAAAAATAGATTCGAATAGTTGAAAAGGAAAAAAACAGAATGTTATCGATAAGAATTAAAAAAAGCCATTGATAGTTTTTCGTAACTTCCTGTTTATTATTTCAAAATAATTTGTTTCCAATTGTTTTTAAAATATGAATGATTCTTCTAGAAATAATTTATCTTGCAATTATAGCTTTAATAACATAAAAGATACGATTTATGAAACAAAAATAGACTTAAGTGCTTTATTTTGTTATCTCGAATGTTTTTAAAAAGAGTGAAATATTAATATCGACATAATAAGGAAATATTGGTGTGAAAAACATGTTATCACTTAAAAAATCGTTTGTATACATTTTATTTCAATTCTGATTTTTTTATTGTGCTGTGTAGTAAGAAAAAAACAATATTTGTACTAAGTAGATTATTTAAATTTAGATTTCAGTGCAAAATATTTATATTATTAAATAGGCTGACTTTTCTTTAAATTTTTTAAGAATTCTTTAAGAGTTCTAAAAATATGATTCTAATCCAACTACTACAAATATGTTGTAGGATATTTGATTAAAAAAGAGCTTTACGTGATCTTACACGAAAGTTATTTACAAATTTTTTAGCAACCAAACTAAATTAGCACTTTAACTTGGGAAACTAATCTATGTAATGAGCTCCAAAAACCAGAATGAATTATTTGTTTTGAAAATTGCGCAAGTGTATTTTTTTCTCATTTTGAAATTTCATAAACAATTGCCACTCGTTTACTTTCATTGATCAATTTTAAATTAAAATCAAAGCACTCCCAATTTTTTACGATAGTAAATATTAATCAGCTATGAACATAAAGTTTACACTAGTTGCATAATCGCTGGGTATGTATTATCTGAGGTTTCAAATCAGTGAGAATGGTCTTTTCAAAACTTCCTCCCGTACTTTCCTTTAATTAGTTTATCTTTTTCTCAAATACAACTCGACTTTTATATCTCGATTGTCTAATTATATTTTGCACCGTTGAGCTCTTGTAATTCTTAATCATTTGAAAAGTTTCTGGTTTGATGAATCATATGCTTTACTTTGATGTACTTCGCAGAAATCTGAAGAGATGTGCTAAAAATTTGGTTTAGATGAAATTTTAATTTTTCATCAGGATAACTACCTCATATAAATTGCTCGTAATTTCAAATTGTGGTGGGTTTTTCATTATAAACAGCAGTTACAGCCACCACCACAGTCCCCCGACATTAGTGTTAATGAAAATATGTGGGCCACACTTGAAATAGTTGTCCAAAAACACAAAATTAGAAACAAAACATATTTTAATCATTGCAAGAATGGGGTAGAATATCTTCAAATATCTCAAAAAATTAGTCGAATAGGAACCACTTAGAGGCCATAATAAAAGTCAAAAGACATGCAACTAAATATTAGCCCTTTTTTTGTATGTGAGATGTTTCAAAAATTTCTTTGAGGCATATTCAAATTTCTGAGGCTAAATTTGCATATGTAAGTTTAAAATGCTTCTAAAACTTTTCAATTTAAATATTTTTCGCTGATAATTCTTTATTTTTATGTAAATGAAATCTTTTTCTATGCAAACAAATACAAACTTTGTTTGCACTTCTGAGTAATGTGTTATTTATATTGAAAGTCAGATTTATCAAGAAAAAGTAAGGCGTATTCTCATTTGCTTGAGCCACTGTATGTTTTTCTTCCAATAAAAAATGGCTGATATCGTCAATATTCATAAAATGAATTTTCCTTCTTTCATTAAAACTAAACTTATGATACTACTCAAATATGCGTCAGACGATAATTCGAAAAGTTGTTAAAAGATTTTATGAATAATTGCTCAATGCAGATGAGTTTAAACTGTTTTGTAAATTTCTGACAGATGGTCTTTTTTAGTAAAACAGAAGAATGGTATAATATTTTATCCATCATTGTATGTTATCTCTATATTGATAAAATCGTAGCATTAATTAAAAGAATTATTGCAGGAAAATCCTCAAGATTAAGAATAATTGTTATCTTATTATTCAATTCAATTTCCACATGCCCAAGGGTCATAAATCACTTAGCAAAAAGACTTGAAAAAGATTTTTTTTACATTTTCATAAGAATAAGAATTATTCTGGAAATGTCTAAGTTAACGAACAGAATTCGATAAAGATCAGAAAATAAGACTGGTGAATCTTGTAATAAGCCTATATTAATATCGTTATCATTGTTTTATGACGCGAATGCTATTTCATTTTGGAGATAAATATTTTTAAAACATCATTTTTTACGATTTATTATTATAAAGACATATTTTAGACGATAATTATGGAATTTAATGAAAAAAAGGCGTTCAATTATATTTTATTCCTTGACGAATTTTTTAATTATTAATCCCTGATATGCAGAAAATAGTATCCGAAAGCGTTTGTGTTTTGGACAAGTGTTTTTCTCCATCAATAGAAGCAAAATTTTGAACCAAACCTACACGTGTAATCACAAAATCCCAATTTGTGATTACCAATTGATCCAAATTTGATGTACTTCTATAATTCCATTTTTCAGTTATCGTCTTTACATTTTTTAAAAATACAGACCTAAAGATGATAAATTATTCTCTTATTGGATATGGCACATAATTCGGTAAGTGTGTAGATTAATAATGTTAAATCGGTTTACTGAATTTTATCAATCTCGCTTTCCTCGTTTTTTCGTTATAGTGTTACATTCGAATAGCTGGACAGATAGACTTCCATTGAACGAAATTTGCTCAAATTCTAATAGAAGTTTACAAATTTCGTCTAAAGACCGTATACGAAATTTTCTAAGACCCTAAAAAGACTAAAGACCGTACACGTTATCTTTGTCCGTTACGTCCGTCTAAAGACCGTATACGTTATCTTTGTCCGTTGCGTCCTTCTAAAGACCGCATACGTTATCTTTGTCCGTTGCGTCCGTCTAAAGACCGTATACGTTATCTTTGTCACAGATTGTCATAGAGACGGACATTTTCTAAAAATTTGTTTTCTAACTCGGGGTGGTCTGAAGCATGGAGTTTCGTCAAAATCTCGAGTTCGAATTTTTTGACGATACATCTTCTCCATAATGCGAATAAAAAAAAACCTGAAGTGCTATCAAAAACTAAACTTAAAAAAAAAACTGCTATTTTTTTAAGGTGCTGATTAAAATATCGTCCCTTTGATACTTGTCCTAAAGAAGTTTGATATATTTCAATGACAATAAATTTCATTCATCGTTCTGTTTTTTCCTCAATTTCAACTTCCAGCTTCATAATACACAGAATGAGCTTGATAAAAAAATTTCCTTACGATTTCTCCGTTCCACATCTTGAATTCAATTTCATAAATAGTAAAGTAGTTTCCTTTACTTGAACGAAAACAAATTCATTCTAGTGTCGCAAGGAAAACCGGCAATCTCACATTCACAGATTTGATTTGATTGATATTCATGGTTACGTTACTCCCTGTTTCGCCATGCATGTCAAAGAAAGTCCGTCCTGAAATGCTAAAAAAGATTTGGTCTAGGCGTGCAGACGGCGTTTCCTCATAATACACTGACCTTTAAAATTTGACCTTAAAAAAAGTAAGACGTTTCAATGAAAGTTGTATTTAAAAATATCTTTTATTAGGTGATTTCAATACGAATACGCTTTACTTAATATAAACTGTCTAGTGAAAATTGTATTATGTAAGGAAGGAAAAACTACGTAATACTTAGTATGAAATTTCAATACTTGATTCAATTTGTGGCATATTCATCATCCATTTCTAATCTCAATAGTACTACTATTGCTAAAGTTGTGTTCTTGCCTTTCTTTGTTCTAACTGACTAGCTGTCTTTGCTCACTAGCTGTAATATTGATTTTAAAATTATTAATATGGATTTTTAACATATGGAATAACTAACAGTACCCGAACGGCTTTGCCCTCGGCATAGCGTCCAAGAAGAAAAATTAGCTTTAAACTTAAGTCTAGCCCTCACCCGATTTGACACGGGCATGTTAGGCAACTTTAAACAAACATAAAAATGTATTTAGAAATTATCAAAAATCGATACAAAACAATTTTTATAGCACACATTCAGAAATATTTAAACTGTTACAAAGGTAAAAGTATGATATGTCCACAGACAAAACACAGAGGCGATCGTTTCGAGTTTGGATTCCCTTCTTTTTAGTATTATGAGATTTGAATCACTGTTTAAAATCAGACTTAAACGAAGAAATGTGTCGCATATGCATACCACAACTCTTGTTATTCCCAAATGCGGAGTTTGTGGTTTTCGCGCATGCAAGGGACAAATTAAAATCGCAATTATAAAATCTCCCTTTTTTATTTTGATGCAATTTTAATGTACTAAATCCTTCCCCAGCAAATGCTCTACAAAATGGTATAAATACATCCAAAATCCGTTAACTGTTTCTTGAGTTTTTGTGGTTCAAACATATAAATGCTTTCAGAAGACTTCATTTTATACTATGTATAGATAACATTTATTTTAGATTTTTACCTTATTATTTGATAGAACAATAAAATATAATTGAATAAATCATTAAATTATTGTCTGTTCCTGTTAATTTTTTGCAGATCGCTGACTAGTACCATTGGGCACTTGCATTTTGGTTTCATAGGTCAATTATATTAAACTCCTAATTTAGTCTCCCCTCCCCAGTTTGTATAAATAATAAACAAATAACTATTCATATATATATATATATATATATATATAATTTGTGTGTGTTTATATATATATGTATATATATATAATTTTAAGAAAACTAAAATAAGACAGAATAAAAAAATTGAAAAATAAGGAAGAGTACTCTCTTTTTACTTTTTCAAATGTACTTATTTCCCCATTATGGTGCATTTGTAATTAATATTTATCTTATAGTGCAGAAAAGTGAGTTAGTATTTTGGAATGCTATTGCTTTCCATTGACCAATATGGTTTCAAAATTTGCAATTTTAGTTTCCAGACTACATGCAAAATTTCTCTTTTTTTTTAATGGTATGTTTTCGGGTTTATATTGATAAAAAAAATTTGACGAATTTATTCCAAAATTGGGCTTATGTATTCCTTTTGATTATTAAGAATTCTCACATTTTATTTACTAAACTGACTGAAATTTAAAAATATTGCATTTATTACAACGGTAAGAGGGAAACTGATTGGCAATTATCTACAAAGAATTTTTCCGAAACTCGACACAGATCTCAAGTTTCATTAGCAAAATCATCAAGCAAATCCCAATTATTTGACTTCTTTTAATGGCTAGTACGGTTTTTTTTATGTCTAAATACGTTTCGATACAATAATTGAAAGAAAATGAAAGGTTTTTTTTCGTGTATTTAATCATAAAAGAAAGTAATTATAAGGATTTTTTTCAATTATGAAGCTGGATTTTTCTAAAAATAAAACCGATACCGATTTTCTTACTAGATGTTTCCTTTTATATAAGAAAGTATTGATTAAAATTGCAAATATATGCTAAAAAAATGATACAAATTTTTTAAAAAAATTTACTTTTTATAATTAAACTTCATATAATTAAACTGGCTTTATATAGAATAACTTTCTTATTTAAAGTTTTCCTCTCGGCTTTCTTGTCTTAATTTTTCGAATGTGAAAAAAAAAATACAAAATTTTGAATTTCTTTAATTTATAATATTTTATATTTGTTTGAATTGTATTGAGCTTAAGTAAACGCTATTATTCAATTCCTACTATTAGTTCACATTCTTCTTATATATATATATATATATATATATATATATATATATATATATATATATATATATATATATATATATATATATATATAATCTTGTTCAAATTTCAAATCTAATAAAATATATTTATTTCCCCATCGACAAATGCGTAATACTTCAATTTGTTTTTTTCTCCACGTTAATGAGGTTAGGCTTAACACTAGGACTAGGTAATGTTAACTAGGACTAGGTATGTCAATTGATGCTGTTTATTTTCCTAGTGTTTGATGCATTTAAAATTAAAAATTGTAAATTAATCACTTTTTTTGGACTCATTTTGAGATACTTTTGAAATAAAATAAAACAGAAAAATTAAAAGTTTCTAATCTTTGACGCGTTACCCCAACTAGCTTAAAAAATGTGAGCATGCGCAGCATGTTCAATTTTAATTTCTAACTGATACGGATTTGATTTTTTTCCGAACATAATTTTTTGATAAATTATATATATTAATTGTAATTATTTTATAAAAAGTAACTAAAATAGAATTTTCCTTTGGTGACTTAGGTAGGCACTAGCTCTAAATTTTTTTTATATAACTTGTTCTTAATTATTATTTATTTTCATAATTATAAATGTTATAATTATAATTAGTTTTTATTCCAATGATCATACAAAGTGTGTACATTTTTGAAAAAAATATCTCACATAGATATGTATGTGAAAAGTTACAAAGCTCAAATTCAATTTCCGTCTTAAATTCTAACGTGAAATAAATTAATTAAAGTATTCAGAAACAGTTTGATTTGTTTTGAAATAAAGGAAAACGTTCATCCCTTCCTAACGAGGTTTCAACTGAAAATTTAAGAAATATACAAAATCGTAAAAGGTGCGAAAAACATTTCAAGACATGGATATAAAATTATTTACATGTTTCTGTTCTATGAACCAATTGACTATGTTTGGCAGTTTGCCAATCAAGGCTATAAACTAATGGTAATTATTTATATATTCGATATTTCTCTCCTGAATTTCAGGATATTTTTTTCTATCTTGGAGTTCACCTGTGTTAGTATCCAAATAATATTTTACGAACAAATCAGGTAAGTTTTATTTATCCGCGCTATATATACAAACAAACTTCATTTCAAGCGATGTGAATTCTATTTTTAGTGTCCATTTCATAAATACAAATCAAGAGAAAATATTAAAGAATAATACAGCTATGTTATATCAATCCATTTGTCAATATGTTATTATGCCTTATACCTAGTGTAATGTTTCTAGAAATAAATATATTCGAATTCATGAACTCTGTGTCAATAACATAGTTTCCATCTGAAATTTACGACTAATAAATGAAAATTGTTCCCGAATTTCTTTGATGTCCTTTTTGCAAGGACTGCAATAAACTGTATGTAGAAAGAGCATAAAAATTATTAATTAGAAATATCGCAACTTTATAACTTACTTTTGTATTTTATCATTTCACAGGGTTGAGAGAAGTGCCTTCGTCTTGTTTGAGAAGGAGTTTGGAAGTGGAGAGTCAAGTTCCGATTATTTTCTTACATTTAAATATCTGAGGCCGAAACATCCAAGGTAAATAAACATTATTCTTGGATTTATTTTATAAAAAATAATTTAAATTTGCATTAATTAATTTAATTCCTATTTGTAAATATTCTAAAGCACATTTAGATTTATATGATTATTCATTCATTTCAGTCGAAGGTCTATACGAATGTAAATTGATCTCGCTCAAACTGTTCTTAATCAGAAGATATGACAGATTACAGATCAAATAAAACTACAGAAACAATAATAACAATAAATAATATAAATAAACGCACAATCAAAAAATGAAAAACTATCCAGCCAAATTAATTTATATTAAAAAAAATTGCTTATAAAAACACCAAACGATAAAGTATTATAGCTTTTATCTACAATAAAATAAAAAGTAATGTTTTGTTCTTCTGGCAATGTTTCATCAAAAAAAGATTTAAATATATTTTGAAATTTGAGTTTTAACCCTTTAATTATATTCATGTTGAACAAAAGTTTTCACATTTCACTTGTTCATTAAAGTTTTTTCTTATCTTTTTTCTATATGAAATAATGTTGTAATCATCAAAAAATCCAATAACAATCACGCAAATAAAAAACACTTTTGCTATTATTTCTTTATATCCATGAATACGAGAAAACACATAAAGTTAATTATATATCGTTTTACATTATCATTGTAAATATGTGCCCCTTTTTGGGAAATATCGTCAAATCCAGTCTTTTCTTTTGTATGTATGTCTCTACGTATACAACGTTGACAATTAAAAATAAATAATAACTATATTCAAACAAATAGCTCGAAGAATTATAGCATGATAATATTTTAGTAACTATCAAATCAAAAACAGATAATAAACAGTATTTCAATATTCAACTCAATTTCCTGGAATTTTGGTGTCATGAGGGGTCAATTTTTGGGAAGTCACAGAAAAAAATCACTGATTTGAATCCCTGCTGAGGGTGACCCTTGAAAAAATCTTTATTGTAAAATAGTTAATTTCAGTGTTAAATAGTTAAGTTAGTTCAGTTAAAAATAGTTTGTTTCTCTTTCCAAAAACATTTCCAAGGATAGCTTCAATTAAAATTACCTCTGCTAAATATTACCTCTAAAATTATCCGAAATAAAATCTAAAAATAGCATCAAATACTAAAAACTAAAGTTTTCACTTCAGAAGAAATATCGGCAATAATTTAATCTCTTTTAAACTTGAATCATAAAACTTTTCACGATGTTTCCAAATCTCATTAACTGCTCATACGTAATTGTATTCTGGGATTCCATTTTCTTCAATATTTGACAGATTAATCATTGAAAGAATTCACATAAGATCCAAATACATAAATAGCAGTGAAAACTGTAATTACAGTACATTTTCTTTTATTTTTTTAATGTTTTAATATTATTCTATTAGCAACACCAGCATTTTTTTTCAAAACTCGCTGTATTGATTTAAGGATCGATTTTTTAAAAACATTTATGTAGAATACCAATGGTGTCTTTCTTACCTTATACGATGGTTTAAATGAAATCTACAATTAAATTAAATAGTAAATTTAAATATATTTTACATTTTTTTTTTTGAAATTGCTATTCCTGAATCAAATTATAAACAATTCTAACCAAATACTGATGCTTTTAACTCAACCCTTCAATACCGAGTCACATCAGCATTTTGAAAAAAAATTAATCAAAAAGAAATATTTATGTCGAAATTCAATACTTGATTTCCTGAACTGAATAGACAAGATCTTTCTATTTTTAGAATAGAGCTTGTATAAGTATAAATCATTATAACGGCAAATTCCACTAGATTTTCAAAAAAAAAAAAAAAAAACTTTTTTTTTTCTGGCTTCAACTGTCTATTCCATTATTCTTAGCTTTATTTCGAACCAAACCAAACGAAAAATCAGAAAGAATAGAAGACGACTTTTAGAACAATGGAACTTTTTTGTTTTTTATTGCTAGCTCCACATATCGTTTGGCTTTATTGTTTCTTTTGAATTCTGAGTAGAATTGATAAACTTAGGTCTAAAATATTTAATATTGCTGCGTGATAAAGAACACGCTTATGTATATCCGTGTGTTTCTGTTTTGATGTATTGGTCTAAATAATATTCTGAATTTATGAAATATCTCATATAAGACACGTGTTTCATAATCAAATTAATAAAAATCGGAATCCGTATTGTTATTTAATTTGCCATGAGAGCATTTTAATATTCCTCCAATTACTTAGTAATATTTTTTATTCAATTTTTTTAGCATATCAGTAATTTTTCGATAATTGTTATGAATAATAATAATTGAAATTTTGTAGAAAACTATGAGTTAATTTTTCTATGTATTTAAGAAAGTAATGGCCAATATTAATCTCTATGAAGTTTAAACGTCGTAGTACAATGGGATATTTGTAGATAGATTAATAGTAATGCCCGATTGAGAATTCGCACAATCAGACAGTCCCGAAAAATAAAAATTATTGTTACGAGACCGGATGTAATGGAAACGGTTTTTAAAAATAGAATTGAGAGTGGTAATTATTTGAGAAAAATTATGACGTTATTTGAATGGTGTGAATACTTAGAATCATAACATAATTCTAGTTAATGAAAGGGTTTTATTTGTATTTAGAAATAATTATTCCTACTTTAACAGAAAAGTGACTCAATATGAATAATATAATATAATTTCAACTTAAAGTTTTTTTTCTTTTTTTCACTAGAGAAGGTGATTAGAGCAGTTTTGAAATGTATTTCATTTCCTGTTGTCTAGCAGGAAATAGACATCCTATGAAACATAGATTAGTTAGTTTGTTTTCTCATCTAGTAAATGATATTGCATAGCAAGTATCATTCAGTAATAAAAGGCGTAATTTGTTCAAGGATCTGTTGCCATTTTTCTGTTAGCTTTGTAATTCTTCATTTTTACGACGACCTATGTTTATCAAGAAATAACTGAACGAGTATATAATTCATCATTATGTTGGTCATATTTAAATATCTCGCTTTAAATTTTTAATGATATACATTGCAATCCTATTTTACAAAATAAGGAAGAACCATTTTTGAATTGTATCATTTTATCACCTAATAGCTACATTTTCCTTTCTTTAAAATTGTACAGTATTTGGACAATTGGAAAGAAGACATCTTCCCCCTCTTCTTTTTCCCTTTTTTAAATGACACGTTCTTTATTCAAATATGTTTGAATTTGAATTTTCACGATACTTTTTCTGATCTCCCCTTTTAATACAGATGAAAATAAAAGCCTCTCACAAAACATCCCTCCGAATTCTCTTATTAAGAATTAGAATAAATTTATCCAAATTATACGCTTACTTAATTTCAGGTTTTATCCTTCGAAAATTTGAAAATGGATTATTTGGCGATCCAAACTTATAGATATTGAATGAATTTGTGGGGCAAGCTTCTTAAGCCTAGTAATATACCTTGTCGTGAAGTGCACTTTTGGTCTAATGATTATTGTTACAAGCAGGTGAACGCTGCGAAAATGTACCGAAGGAGAAGGCGTTGGCGATGCCTGTCAAAGAGCTTGACGCCAGTCTGGTTGGTTTGGCGAAAGGAATTGTTTGGTAGCCACTGGATCGCTCGCCGTGATTCTAAAGTTCGGCTATATAAGGGACGGGGTGCCGCAACTTGGCAGAATTCCTCTCAAAAGTGCAGCGATTCGTTGGACAAGCGGATTACTTTTCACGCTTGAGCTGTGTTTCCGTTTGCTGTTAATGTTGTATAATTGAGCTCACTGTGTCTTACTGTTTGCCGTGCTATACAATAGCTGTTTTGCAGTCTGTGTTTATTGTGTATAAGGCTTGCATTTACGCTATTAGCGACTGTTGACTGCTGGATTGTTTTTACCTGAAGTTTTACTTTATCAAGTCATCCAGTAAATAGCTGTAAATAAATTTGTTTGTGCTGTCCTCAAGTAAAGTCCATTCAATCTGAGCCCACTACGCTAAAAGCGTAACATTAGACTACTCAGCTACAAGAACTAGTGTCGCGGGTTCGTACCTAGACCTTCAATTGCCACAAATTTAAGTAATATATTTGTGGCGTAATTAAACACCCAAGAATAAATTTTTAATCGAAAGAATGGAATTTGATGATTTGGCGATTCAGGCTTATTGAAATTGAACCCATTTACTTAATATATTTATGAAATTATTTCATTAAACCTGTCTGTTACCCTAACCTTTAAATCCATATTGTCCTAAGCTGCGCTTCAACTATACATTCTGCATTCTCTTACTAAATTGCTTGCAATAGAGAAATTTGATATGTAAAATGTTAGTCTGGAAAGATTCCTTAATATTAAGTTCTTAATTCAAGCAGTGGTAAGCATTTTAATGGTGATGGTTTGAATGTGTGGATCTTAGCTGCCTGGGTCTAATACTCGATTAGAATTCCGTTGCTTTTGTCTACATCTGTTGCAAAGCCTACAGTATATGTATTTCAATCCAGATGCCTGATTCAATATTGACTACTTTCCTTCTTCTCACTTAATCCGGCAGAATGGCATGTAGGTGAAACGTCGTTTAAATACATTCCACGTATTTAAGTAAAAAATGGCGTAAGATTCTCAAACATCCCTACTCCAAGTTGTCGGAATTTTTCTTCAAAATCAAAGCTTTATTATTTTCGAAATGCTTTGTTCAATATCAGCATAAATCCAGGAATTTGTGTAGGTATAGTTATATAGTTCTTAGGTGTATTAATACAATGGACGCCGCTTGTAGCGATCTGTTTGATTTCAAGACAAAGTGATATCGCCATCTAAGTGATAAATCCAGCCGGAGTGACTTAAAAACAATGCAATTCTCTTGGAATGCAAAATATGATAAAACCAAACCACACTACATCATTCATATTAGTTAGAAACCGAACAATCTTTACTAAGTACAGGAACGAATAATCTTCTTAATATTTAAACATCCTTGAAAAGTTGTCAAGACTAATGAGTTATTGGAAAAACCTTTCACGTAAAAAATATTCAACAAAAGGTTCAGCATGTTATTGGACTAATCTTCTTAAGAGTCGAAAATTTTGCGTAGTTTCATGAGTTAGGGCTTGATTCTGTTCCAGATCTCTTCGTTATCATTGTCCTCATGATTTATATCACCGTACCTTTGATTCATCCAGGCATGGCAGATTGTTCCTCTGTAGCTTATTCCAGTTGTTTTCCAGTTTATGTGAACGCTGAAGCAGCTTCTTATCTAGAATCATCCTTTTGATTAGTTAACTGATAACACATTTTAGCGTTATCCTTATAAGCCAGATAATATCCTTTGAGCCGAAGGGTCCTTTTTGCTTGAACAGTATATTACTCGGCTACAGGCCCAAACGTCGCAGGTTCGTACCACGACCTTCAATCGCTACATTGGTGACCTTGACAATGCAACCTTCCGCTACAGTCATGGCGCCATCTACCCGCAGCAAAATCGCCAGACTCACTTGACGGAAGCTAAAAGCAAAAAAAAAAAAATCGTCAGACCCATTTGACGAGCAAGCAGAAACTCGCCATAACACTTGGCACAATACAAAAATCGTTCGCTTCTTCGTCGACTCACTGTTGGGGAAGTACTGTAGCGTTAGCCTCATAAGCCAGATAATATCCTTCGAGCGAAGGGTCCTTTTTCCTTGATCGGTACATTACTTGGATATAGGCCCCAACGTTTTCGTACCGCGACCTTCAATCGCTACAACCTCTTTGCTGAGCAGCTTAGGCATCGAAATTGACCACTCTAATCCAAGGATCTTCTTAAGAGTCAAAGAACTTGAATAGTTTCGCTTCATCATCTTTGTATTTATGTTGCCTGCCGTCATTTCTTTGATTCATGTGAATGACAAGTCATACCAGAATCTTCGATCCACCACGGAGGCACTCAAATTTAAACCATAAAACTGAATGTTCGTACCGCAGCAATAGCGACACTGGCAGGAACTGTGGTTGAGTCCTAAGGATCACGGTACAATCTTTCTCGTAGGAAATAAGTCCCATTGTCGAAGGGTGGAGCCTACCCCCACCTATCAGTGCACCCTCGAGAGTGTGAGATCCAGCCAACATTCCAGAAGCATCCCATCCTCATTTTGAGGTATCCCCCAAGGAGGTTACAGTGCATAACAAATAATTCCTTCTTCAGCTGTCTTTAAATTTATGATTCTCAAAATTTATTTCGGAAAGATCTGCTCAAATTTCAATGAACTAGGATCATCCTTTTAATTGGTTCTAATGAAACCTTCAAAGCGAATCACGTGAGCATCGAAATTGATACCAACAAGCGAATTGTTGATCACTAGAGCCAGTGGATTTTCTATGTATTTGTATACAAATCCATTCCACGCTTCAGCATAACCATGTGATGGCTCATTATTGGTTTCTGAAAGTGAAGACCATTGTAATTATATTTCATATTAATTCTTTTTTAGGAATGTATTCGCCTAATATTAGGTAAATAAATTATTTTAAATTACCTATAATTGATTAAAATGGAACAAACGACTTATGAAAATTATTTTTTATGTGTTTAATTGTTCTTGATTAATTTGTCCTTATTAAAACAATAAAAGTTGAAAGTAAAAGTATGCTTTTGTTAGATGTATCCCCACTCTTTTTAAATACGCTAGCCATCAATGATGTGAAATCCCAAATTCTGTTTTAGCATCTGGCAACTGAGGCAGGTTTTAATATATGTAAATTGACTGATTTATTGGTGTGCGAATAAATCGAAGCATAAATAACAAAGATCAATGCGCTGAGATCTGTAATTTTTATTATTTGATGCTGATTCATCGTATGATAATTCTAAGGCGAAAACGGAATTAATGTTAATATTTTCTTATGCCATTTTCAAAAATACTGCGTTCGAGTCTATAATTTTTCTTATTGATGGATTACTATTTGTTTCAATTTGATTTTAGGGATTAATTTTAAATTCAGATTCTTGAACTTCATGGATAGAAAAACGAAACAAAAATTCAAATATCATTACATATTTATATTTAAAGTCTATTGCAAATAATATTTTTAAAAAATTTTAAGCATCCTGCCGATGTTTATGCTGTTTGCTACCATAACTTTTGGTAGTTAATCTATGGCAATCAAATCTGAGGAATTAATAGAATAACCACCCGTTTAAACAAAGACATTTTTTAGCATTAAATAATAATTCACTGATTCATTTATATTTCTATACGTAATTGGCAGTCAAGTTATATGTAGGTATCATGACTTTTTATTTGAAATAAATCTTGATGAAGCTATAACAGATACCCAACTTTAACCACTGCCCCCGATTTCGTCACTTTTTATTTTATATGAAACTTTATGAAATCTAGATAAGTCAACAGTAGCCGCTTATCCGCATATTAGCTGTTGTTTCCTAGAAAATCTCAAGTCTGTCATAACTTTACTGAGTAGTCTCTGGGAAAGAGAACAGAGGCTACCAGCTTTAACCACTGTACCGATTTTGCCAGTATTTACTTTATATGGAAACTCTTTTTTCCCTTACATATGATATCATTGATCCTCTTTCTCGAATAATCTTTCATTTACGGGAGATATTATTAAATAAAATCTTGACCCAGCTTCAACAACTGGGCCGATTTCGCCACTTAATTTCCTCTCTTTTGCTTGCATTTCTAATCACTCACAATAATCCAGATTTATAGAATTATAATTTTGAATAGTACTTTTATTTGTTGTCATAAATTATAATTAATCAGTTAATAAAAATTGAGGGACATGAAATAAATATCTTAGATAAGATTAACGAACAAATGATCAACGAAAATGGATAGTTTTTATTTTAAGTTATATGTTTCAAATGACATCTACTATAGTGCAATGCACACATTTAAAATAAATTGCACGGTATGAAATAGATCTATAAGGATCAATGAGAAAAATAAATCTATACTTATTTCATAATATTAATTAATTAACTGTTCTTTGAATCAATTACTTTAAAGCAATATCGTCTAAGGGCTATCCTTAATAGTAACTTTTAAAGTAAGTCTAAGAAAAATTATTTTAATATAATAAAGTTTATAAACTGGATAGTATATATAAATTGTATTTTGATATGCATGACACACTTCAAGTTTGCAAAACATTCAAAATGGCAAAACCATTGGATCTAGAGTTACCAAATTTGGCCCGTCTTAACTTCTTAAGTAGTGTAAACAATATCTTACAAAAAAGGCGTTTTTTTTTAACTTTTAAATAAAAAATTAATAAAAAAATTTATAATTTATCTGCACAATTCTGGAGTATATTGTTACCCCAAAAATCATTTTTACGGTGCTCTAAAATTCAAAAAATTAACTTTATGATGGTATTTGCGATTTTTTTCAATACATTTTGGGGGGGGGGGGGGAATTGTGAGTGCATTTTCCTTGTCTACTGTTCATTGCTTTAATTATTGCATTTATGCATGCAATGACATTAAATGCAAATTTGGCTGCAAAACGCAATTTTAACTCAATTTTGACCTTTTAAATTAAGAGTAAATTTTAATTGTAACATAAAGACGAACGAATCTAGTCAAAAACTTTAGCATATTTCAATGTATCAAGTTGCATTTTCCAATCTCGTTAAATTTTTTACTTCGCTAACTAAGCAGCGCGAACTCAATTCATTACTCAATATTATTTCCTTTGACAACCAGCTAAATCTTCTTCCTCTCAACTGCGCATGCGCGCCACTGGTATTGACATTTCCCGGTTTTGAAATTTATGTCCTATGAGTCGGCTCGCGAATCGCTTGTGCATCGAGGTTTTGCTCGGTGGATTAATTTGCAAGTCCCGCGTAGGTTGATCTAGAAAGGACAATAAAAATTTTATTCTTGGCGGCTCTTATTTATAGCCTCCAGAAAAAGAGTGTCGATTTTTCATTTTATCTAAGACTAAGGCCATTGTGCTGTGCTTTAGTTTTCTTCGCTATCGATTTTACGTGAAGATGAAACAGGGATCGAATTATTTTTATTTTGGGTTATGCTTTTGTGTGGCAAGCAGTGCATTTTTGAAACATATTTTTTTATAAAATGGATGGTTATTTACTGCATAACAAAATACTAATTATAGGCTGCATTTCTGTAAATTGAATGAAACGCATTTAAAAACGTTCAACAGTGTATACTTATTTAAGAGAATAGCTACTACTTTGGTAATAAGAGCTCATTAAAAAGTCTTTAACAGTTTTAATTTAATTAAAAATTAAGCAAACTTTTCTTCAATAACTTCAATATAAATCAATTTTACATGTAATAGCATTCAATGCACTATCTTTCCAGTAACCACTATCTTATTTAAAAAACAATTTTCTTTGATTTTAAAGAATTTTCAAAATTAAATTTTTTTTTAATTGTAATTGGGATTTTCCTTTACATAACGACCTGTTCCCAAATAATGAGATTTTAAATAATTAGAGTAAGTATTTTAATGTCTCTCATTTGATTGACAAGGGTAAAATATATACTTGATTTTTGCATTTTTTTTCTTTTACCAACGAATATTTTAACATATTTCAAAACGTAGAACGCTTTTAGGGCTGGAATTACATTTTTTAATGACTTCGTGTCAAATTAATTAAGCAGTAAAGAAACGGTTGATACAATAAGGTTATAAAAAACAAGTAATATAAAAAAAATGTACGTCTCTTCTTACTTACGTCAACAAAGAAATTTTTTTAAGTTACTTTTTATTAAATAATCAAAATTAATATAAATAATTTACGAAAAAATTATTGATTTTCGCAAGAAGTGAACTCGCGTTCTTCATCTTCTGGGGAAAATTCATCTACTGCCTGCTAATTTCAATTTCATTACAAACTGCTAAAACTCTATTCAAAGTATTAAAAATGAATTACATTTAATTAATGAATTAATGTTTGAAAAAATGTGTTAACATCAAGTATTATCCACTACAAGTTTAAAAGAATGATAATGATGTATCAAACTTGAGTAGATAAATAAAAAGTAGAAAAAGAACTATGTATTTGAACTTGAGTGGATGAATAAAAAGTATTTTATTAACGATTGAAAATTTGAACGAGATATATAAATATAGTTAGGAAGGGTGTGAACTTATAGTAGGAATTCAAAAAGGAATATAAGAAGCACTCAGATATATTTTACACATAATTGACATAGGTTTTTTTCTATTTGAAAAGTGAAATTAAGATATAATTGGAAATTTAAAAATTCTATTGCGTCTTGTAATAAGGTAAGACACTACAGTCTGACAGTTAAAGATATAATAGTTAGATTTTGAGAAATGTAGAGCAAAATTAGAGTTAAAATTTTTAATTTAAGCTTATAGCTTAACATTTTTGCCAATTAACAATGCAGCAAGAAATATTGATTTTGATGATCTATTTCAGAAATTCTAAAACAAAAATATCGATAAAAGAAATTTTAAATTTCGTGTTAAAAGGCAGTTTGTTAAATTAGAAACCAGTAAAGGAAATTTATAAGAATAATATTTTTCCTCGATTTGTAGTATCATAATTAATAAAAAATGCAGTAGATATTATCAATATGAAAAAAAAATGTTTTCTTACATTATATATAAAATAAAATATATCCCTCTCTTTTTCAACATTTTTATTGTCTAATTAACTGTGAAATATGCTTCTTTGCTTTCATCAATCTTGTTCAAAGTTTTTTTATGCAAATTAGTCTGTACTGAAAAGAGCAATTCCATAAACGAAAGTTTAATCAAACGATATGTTCGATGTAGGTGTGGTCAGACATCAACGAACGCCCAAGCGGAAGCTAAACTGTTAATCGATACATGAATATTCGGAGTTTCCCTTGCTTAACTATTTAGTTGCTCCATAAAAACGTCGTTCTAATACAATGTTTCCTGATAAGTTATCGTTAGTTGACTCTCAGTCTCGAATTAAATTTTGTAGAGATCATTAGATAATGAAAGTAAGGTTCCTTTTCGTCATTCCAAAGCGAATATTTCAAGGATTTTAATTTAATATCTATATAAGCAGGTTTTAAATACAGATATCAAGAAAAATTGAAACAATACAGCATTTAATAGCGAAATGATTGCAGTATCTCAGCTATAAAAATTCATTTTAATTTAAAATTAGTTTTAAGTAAAATTCTAGAAATATTGCACTACATTTTTAATATAGTGGGACCTCGTCTGAGGAACATAATTCATTCTTGAATCTTGTTCGTTATGCGAAATACTTGTTAAGCGGAACAGTTTTTCCCCCATAGCAGAGGTTCTCAAAGGTTGGGCGCGACCCCCCTGGGGGGTCGCGAGATGTGGAAGAAAAGTTTAAAGAAAATTAATTTATTGCTGTAGTTTTCATTAAAAAAAAGAGTGCACATAAAGCTTTTAATACACATGTAAGTTAGTTTTTGTGTTCTATTATGGGATGCATGAGCTTTTTCGGAATTAAAAAAAAAATTTATGTCTGGAATGAGCTTTGTAAATCACGAAAAACAATGTCATTTTCCATTGTTAAACGATTTCTTGATTTTGTTTTTAAGTTTATCATTATGGAGAATCCTTGTTCACAGTTGTAATGTGTAGAAAATGGCATCAAAGTTTTTAATGCTGTTGTAGACAGTTCTGGGTATTCCTTTTTAATACTTATCCAAAAGTTGTCGATATGTTAAAAGTTACTTTAACTGACTGATCAGTTAAAATCTCTATCATTTGATCATGATGAAGAGCACTTAGCTCAGCTTTTGTTATGGCTCGTTCACTGAACGGATTGATTATCCATACAATCCCCGCTCATATCCTTAACTGGAATGTAATCTGTAAACTGTTCAAAGTTTCGAGATGAGATGATACTAGTAAGGAGAAAGATGAAGTGTCAAGGGATGTGGCCGACACATACTCTACGAATTCTTGAGTACGTGTAAAAGTTTTAAAATCTCTGGCTAAACTTTAGACAGAGTTAAAACTTTGGGGGGTCGCCAGAATACTTAATCTAAAAAGGGGGCTCCGATGTCTACAAGTTTGAGAAGCCCTGCCCTATAGGAATACATATAAAATAAGGTAATGCGTTCCATTCTGAAAAAAATATGCAAGCAAATTCACAATTGCGTAATTTATTATTTATAAATAATATGTGCTGAAATTTTTTAACCAGAAAATTGTCTAATTGCAGTATCTTTGTTGCGTTCTGTAAAAATCAGACGCAGTATTTTTGTTCACTGAATTCAAATAACTAATGCCTTGTAAGGGTGATGCTTCTCAATTTTATATCTATATAAGTTCAAATACAATAAGTTCCCATGCTTCCAACGCCTCCCTTATTTCAATGGACTGTTGTTGCTCTGTTGAGTCTATTGTTTCTCCCTCCATTGACTTAATCTCCTCCATTGCCTTTTGCTGTGACACAGAATGCACATCCATAAGTTATTTGATAGTTCTGTGTATGTTCCTCCACTAGCTCATTGATATCAAAGCTATTCATCTCTAATCTTATAATCTTGGCGTCTCATCGATTGAGACTCCACACAATTACACAGAACCCTTGAAATCTCATCCGTCAATCTGTATTCCATCTAGATATGAGGGTTATCGTCAAACAAGGACTCAGTGCCACACTCTTACAGAGCCAATCCGAGATGCGATGTCATAGTATTACCTCGTTACTCGTTTTGCGAAACATCGCTGGTAAAGGGAGTCATTATTTTTTTAAAACATTTTGTACTATATTATGCGAATCATTCGCTAAGCGAGATTCTTGTTAAGTGAATTTGAGAGATATTTTGAGATCCACCTTCTGAATATTCTTTGTATATTCTAAAGCAGGGCTCTAATCTTACAAGATTAACCATTTAATCCCATGTGTTAAGCAAATTTATTTGACTCGAAAAAAATTATAAACACGTACATCTTCCTATTTTGAAAATCTATTTAAAAAATAAAATCTATTAATATGTTTTATGCAGAAATTTGCAAATTCGAATCATTGAAGTCGATACACCAAATTTCAGTCGTCTAGCTAAGAGTTTTTTTCTATCCATTTTGCTCACAGAAGACGGATTGACAAAAACTAACGTAATGCCAAAAATACGTTTTCCGAATTCGGGCAGGTGTGGGGCTTTTTGGAAGATTTTTTAAAATCTGAAGTTCGGATTTTTTACAATACTTCCTTTATACTTCGTATTCGAAAAAAAATATTAAAAAATTGAATTCAAAAAAATGCATTGATTTTAAATGAAGTTTTTAGCGTTTAAAACTTATAGGATCTTAATTTCGTTGCTAGTTTATATAGATTAAAGCAAGTTTCAGTAAAAAGGAGTAAGAAAAAGAAAAGAAGAAGAAAATGCCGTCGGTAAACGAGTTGAAAAAATTAATTTATGAGGATTGCGATTAATTAAGGAAACGAAATTAAAAAAGGAAATATACGATTTCAAATTTCAAGTTATCATAATGAAAATATTATTATTTTTTAAGTCGTTGTTTGCCATTAAGTAGTTTAAACCAGTTTAAAAAAGCAGTACTAGTTAAAGCAGATTAACCTTTTAAAAACGCATCTGCTTTCAAAAGAGCATACAAAATAATAATGCAATACTGGTAAAAGCAGATAAATAATATATGAGATTAAAAGATGTTGATGAACATTGCCATTTATGCTCATTGCTTACACGATTTCGAGCTTCAATTATTCCCTGCCTTCAATTATTCAAAGCTCCCTATCATAAAAAAAACATCATGTTCTCACACGATAAAAAGAGCAGAAAGAAAGAAAAGATAAAACTTTGTAATGTGGAATGAGAATGATTCCCTTCACTTATACTTCTTTTCAAAAAATCAATCTAACTATTGGAAGAGTTCTGCTCTTCAATGTCAAATATAAATCTGACACTGTCTTTTCGGTTTTGTTTATGAAAGCCTATACATTCCGAATTTATCACGTAGGGCTGCAAGGAAGGCTTAGACAGACAGTCAAGGGAAATTCCAGAAGCGGGTGTTTTTTTCCCCCTAACTCATCGACTTAAGACCTTACTCATGTTATGAACTCTCACAATATGACGAAAAAAATGTATTTTGGTTGCTTATAACCTAATATCTGTGGTAATCATGATGACTTTGATATTAATAAAAACCAAATTTAAATACAAATTCGCAATTTTATTTCATGGTTTTATTTTTAACTAACAAATTCGATTAATAGTTTTAGTTGTTAAAACTAAAACTAGTTGTTAGTGTGTGGCGGCTGGCGCTGAACTTTTGTGCGAAAGGAAAGAGGATAAACTTTTATTTAGAAATATATAAAAAGGTTTTAGGGGCCATTCCTTATTTGTTGGTATTTTTTTAAGATGTTGTGTTCATAAGCCTGCAATTATATAAATGGCAAGTAATTAAGCCTTTGACAGTTTTGGTCAAGAATTTTGTATTGGTATATTTTTTCTGCTATTGCATTTTATGCATTTCTATAAACAGATAGGCTATTTTCAAGTAATTCATTCAAAATAAGATAGAAACTTACTAATTTGGCGTAAATACCATGTACCAGATTTCTTGCGTTAAAGTACCGACTAGAATAGAAACATGAATTTCGATGAAAATTAGCATTATTATTATTATTATCTTTATTTTGTTTCTATGTAAATTAGAAGTCAAATTATAACAAGCTATTAAGATGTAAACTGTGCTTATTTAGAAGCATTTAAAACTTTAAAACTTCTGAAGAACAATTTTTTTATAATTCTGTGTAAGTATCGTCATATATTTAAAAAATAATCAAGATATCTTAATGAAATTTATAATTAGTGTTCATTTTATGCAGAATGTATGATTTGACATTGAATCTATACATCTTTAATGCTGACATTGAATTCGTATATACTCTAGAAGCGGATTTGTGATTCTTTAATGTAAATATTCTTGAAAAAATTTCAAAAGTTTATAGATAATTTCATATATAACACACAAAAAAAATTATTTTTGAAAATAATTCTTAGATAATAGTTAGTTATACTCTTAAGATATGTCACAAATGTAATGCTTTTTCTTCAAAAGTAAACATATATTTAAACAATTTAACTTTTATTCGTCATTATATTCTTATATTAATAAAAGATATGATATAAACATTGAAATATTTATATATTTTTTAAATCTCTATCGCACCTTATAGGATAAACGTCTGACGTCTTTGAGTTATCTTTACAACCTACAAGCAAATAAATAAATTTTAAAAATCCATTGTTTTTAGAGAAGTTTAAGTGTAAAGATTCATTAAAATTTTGAAACTGAATAATGATAACAATATTTTCTCTTTGAATAAATACTTCATTTATCGCAAGAAAATGAAAATGAGTATTTATTACAAATTGTAAGATATTAAAATCAGAACAAATATCAGCTATAATATTCAAATTTGCATCCGCTTATTTTCTACGGATGTCCTAGGTTTTAAAAACACACACATTCATTTCTAGTAAATTCTTTCAAAACAATCAAAGGATATATTCCCGAATTTAATAGAAATTGCAATCGATATCTTATTAACTTCACTCGATCAACGTGATGTGTTTTTAAATTATTTTGAAAGTCATGGAAACGTCTGCAAAACAAAAATTTTCCGACGGGAGAAACAGATTGCAAAACGCTTTCAATTGCAATCGATAGAGATTTCACAAAATTCTCTTATTTATGGGAATCAAATTTCGAGTGCAGAAGATCAGTCTTTTTCGATTTAGAAGATTGATCTCCTAAAGAAGATTGAGTACATAATTCGCAGAAGAGCATAAAAAGACTTTATTTTTCACTTTTATTTTATGAAATAGAGTTCTTAAGGTATTTGGGATAATACAACCAGTACTGTTAATGTTAGCAAGGTCACTCAATAGTTGCGGCATCTGTTTAAACTTGGCTCCACTGTTTTGAAAGAAAAGTTAAGAAGATGCTTCAGTAGCACTTCAACTGAAATAGTTCAGTAACCATTCCTGTGTATGAGATCTCCGTTTACTAGCGTTTTCAGAGCTAACGTTCTTGTTTTGATCTTGTAAGTTTATTTTCCCTTTTCGTATAGTTATTGTATGGAAGAAATGGAATGTTTTTCTGGATCAAACTGAATTTTACATGCCCTTCAATAATCTAAGAAGAATTCTTTTTTTCAAAATATGTCTAGTTCTTGTATAAATCACGAAAGATTTCAGAGGTAACCCCCCTTCTAATAATACCTGCATGTTATTATTAATACAAAATTCATCACACTTTTTATTTAGCCTTTTAAAGGACCTTTTTTTACCATTAATAGTATATTAAAATATTTTTAAGATTAGGAAGGGCTTAAGAAATATGACTTGCTTAACTTATTAGATAAATTTAATTTGATTAATTAATTGATTTGGTTAATTAATAATTAAGAAGCAAATCAAGACACTGTATTTTGTTCGAGGTAACTAAAAGAAGTATTTAAGTTTCTATCTTATTGAAAAATGCATCAGAACTTATGCTACTTATTAACATTGATAAATTTTGTGAGAAGCATACTTCCCATGGCTCTTGAAAAGGTTAAATATTAATTCTGCTCCATTGCAATGGTTTTTTTAGGCAATGCTTTAAAATTATTTTGATAATTTGACTTTTTGATAAAATTTTGAAAAACTTTTGATTTGTTAAAATAATTCTTTTGCATTTTAATTATTTCAAATAGAAATTTTTAAAAAAGTTATGATCTAATAAATGATGAAGTGTTTTTCCCCCATTTATTGTTTTGTAGTTTATTGATGTAAATTCAATAGAACTTTTTTTCCTTGAGAAATAATTTGTGGACGCCATACGATCGGGGTTAATATTATAGCTCACTTTATGTTATCCAAAATCATTGTTCCCAATCAGCCTATTCAAAAGTATACAAGAATATTTATTTAGCACGGTCAAAACAACGTTTAATGTCATCAGTTCTGAAATAGTGAATCTACACATTTTTTTTTCACCCGACGTGAACAATTTTTGATCGTTGCAGCCGCAGTGTCAATATTTTCATGTTGTTGTAGAAGGCATAACATAACATAGGCATAACATGTAGAAGGCATTACATAGTATATAACAAAATCTATGTCCAAAATGTTAAAAATAACTGGTGTGGTTTTCTCTTGGTAAATATGTTTATTTCTTAAATTTTATTCTCAAATTTTAAGATATGCCGATTTCTATAACAATATGAGGGGGCCACCATAGCAGTAGCACCAGTCGGAAATGTTTAAGGATTTGCATTTGTGGAATTTCTTGGTTCATCTAAAAAGCATTTTGGAATCCTTTTTATCATGAGATGGGTTCATATTTTTGTGTCTGGACTAGAGTGATCTGGATTGATTTAATCCGACAATTATGTTGCCAAGTCAAGCTTGAAATGATTTACGAGGGATATATATATATATATATATATATATATATATATATATA
>JAOUZG010018352.1:3369962-3411308 GCA_026289955.1 Argiope argentata | reverse complement strand
ATATCATAAAGGTATTTTATAATCTTAATGAACTCCCTAGTTTTTCTTTTTGAATTAAAGCATATTTTCATTCTAAAATGTTCTCTTATTTCCTGATCCAAATCCTCCGTTTTTATTTAATTAATTCTACACGCGATATAGAAAATTGATGGCTTGAGCATTTTGTCAAGCTTCGAGTGAAAAGATAAAAGTCCCTAATGATTACAACATTCTTTTAAAAATACGAATTTCTCTTTATAAATCAACACATTCTGCCCGATTTTGAGAGGAAATAACAACTGTGATGTTATAGTTCTTCTTCTACCGTTTAAAAACGCATCTGCTGTCAAAGAAGCATACGTAATAATAAAGCAATGCTAGTGAAATTAAGTAAAGCAATATATGCTATTAAAAGATGTTGGTGAATATTGCCATTTATGCTTTATTCATTGCCTACGTGATTTCGGGCTTCAATTATTCGCTGCCTTTAATTATTCAAAACCCTCTAACGAAAACTACATCACATGCTGTCACATGATAATATATAAAGAAATTTAAGATAAAAAATTCCAATTTTTTTATTTTATTTGTTTACTTGAACAATATTGTGTACAAATGAGTATGTCAGATAATCTGTAAACATGATATGATGAAAAAAAAAAGACTACCATTTTTCGAAGGTTTTACATAACCCTTTAACAGCTAAGGGGTGAGGTATGGAAGAATGAGCACATTCCCAAAATTTTCTGTATTCTTTGACCTTAATTTCGCTAAACTTCGCTCTCTTTCCCCCCCCCCCCCCTTAACCTGTATGTGAGTGCCGTGTAATTTCTGGTCGTATTATTTTATTGGAACACAAAAATATATACTGACTGCTCATTTGGTTGGTTTAAATAGCAAAAAACTTTCAGATTTTGTACAGGAAATTATTTTATAATATTAAATATGACTAAGATTATCTATTTTTTTTAAAATCTCAAAATATTATTTTTAAAAAATTCAATAGCATATAAAAAATATTTAAACTTACAAAATTTAGAAATCAATTGACATTTTTTTGCATGAATTTTGTTCGATAATGGTATTAAACTAAGTTCCCTGTATATATAATAAATATTTAAAATGAGGTTTTAAAAAACCGGAAAAGGAAACTGAAAGTGGTTTGCAAAATAAATTTCCTAAAAATCTCAAATATGTTTCGATCCGTTTTCCACGTTCCGCTTAAAATGACTTGTCATGATATTTTTTGTCAATGTGTGTCCATCTCCCCCCACCCTTCTTTTTCTTTCTACCGAAAGTTCAAAGCCTTTCGTGGAATAGCAAGAATGAAAAAGAATTCGCACGTTCGAAGAGAAAAAGATGCAGACTGATATTTCATTTGTGTTGCGTGAAAACGGGAATTGCTAACTTCATATTTCAAGCGTACAACTTGAATGTACATTTACTACTAATCTAGTCTGTTTGAATTAAAAAAATCCTTTTTGTTTATAGAAAGAAAATTTTTGCTTGAAAAAATATTGGGATTTTCTTTTTGTATGGCAGCGTATTTAAGAGAAAAATCAATTGGATTTTTGATTTGTTTTATATATAGCAATATTTTAAAAAGTGGAAAAAATCTCTTATCGACTTGCTATACGATATTAATACAAAGATGTACCATTTCAAGTTTTGTTCCTGTTGCATTGATGTGATTTATAATTGAAAATAATTGTAATTGAATAAATCAGGGCGGAGATACTATTTACCTCTTTTTGCGTAATTGCAGTTTTTTAACATTTTTTTAGTCTATTAATATGTTTTTCTATTTATTTACATGTATGGTTAACGAGGGGGGAAAAAAAGCAAAAACTTCACAATGTGTTCATTGTGCTTAATCATTTTTTTTTGTCTCAATCCTCAATTCAAGGTCAACTATAATAAGTCAAACATTAAGACACACATTAGTTAATTTTATTCATGTTGAAACTATTTAAATATGATAAATATGTTCTTATTAAGTACCTTAAGAACTTATATTTATTTAATTCATTACTTTAAAAAGTACTCAGCAAAAATATATTATAATCATAATAAAAAATGAAGCTCCCAATTTTACTAATCATATCTTATATTGCTCTCGCCTTGATGCTGAAATAATAATTTATTGAATTATATCTTTCTATCAGCGTGCATTTGAAATCTATAATTTACAAAATGCAACAAGCCATCTTGAAATTTTGAATCAAAGAAACAGATCAAAATGTCTGCTTATTTAATTGCCATGCATAAAAACATAAAAAATAAAATCAAATTGATTTAGGAATTTGTGATCAAATCTAAGAATCAATATTATATATTTCAATGGATACGTATAAAATTTCAAGTGAAGTTCAGTAAGTAGTATACTGTCTCGTTATCCATGTGTAGATAATGTGTCTATTTTAAGTAGGTACTTACGATAGCCCCCCTCCAAACAAAATATTTTTTTATCTTTATTTATTTTTATTTTTTTTAAAATTTATTTATTTGCTCTTGATGCAGCTTTTAAATTAATTCGTTTCTATTTGAGCATCTGAAAATCCCGATAATTCCATTGGATAATAATGCTTTTAGTGTGGAAATAAATATTATTGGCTATTTCTATCAGCAAAATGATATTCTGTGTAAAGAGTTTAAAAGTTTCAGTTCATATTATGAAACCAGAATAGCATTGCCTTGTCTTAGGAAAGAAAAATAAATACATATGCTATTTTTTTAAGCATTCACATTTATTTTTCCTTTATTATTATCTGTTTACTTAAAAAGATGAACAATCATTTAAAAGGCAAAAAAGAAAAAAAATCAGTAATAATGACAAGCTGGATCGATTCTTTTAGAACAAATGCTTTGCCTGTTATTTCTGTTGACTGCAGAGCAGATGTTTTATGGCTTTTTTGTTTTTTATTGCACTATTATCTGTATAAAAAGGGATTAAAAATGTTTCTTTCCCCAGCAACCAACCAACGCACCGAAGATTAAAAAAAAAGCAGTAAGTGAAATTATCAAAAGTTTGAAAATTTATTTTCCGTTTCAATAACCGTTTGCAACATAACTGTTGGCAACATAATAATTTCAAATTAAATTGTTTTTCTTCATCTTCTTATAGATTCTGTCAGTTTAAAAATATTAACAAAGAATTCGAAAGACAAATATTTTTAAAAAGGTCAAATTCAGTTGATTCTTTAAAACACAAGTTTTGTTCCTTTTTTTTTCTTTGTTTGTAAATTTTACTTAGAATGATTTTTTGAAATAAATTAAAAATCTATGATAACGTACCAAAGAAAATTGTGAATCATTGGAAAAAAACTCCACATAACTCTTTATATATACAAAAATGTTTCTGGTGATCATTGCTTATTATTTCATTTTTGAATCCCCTAATTTTGTGAAATTCTACTTCTATAGTATTAAATGGAAATCGTCAAATTTGAATTCCTCTTATTCTAGTCATTGGTCAATTTATATCTTCTTTCAACCAAGGTTGAAAATATCATTTGAAATTGAAATTTATTTTTATTAATTTTATAATAAAACTAAAAATTGAAAAAAAAAACATAAGCATATTGCTTTTACTTTTGGATCATTCTATTGAATAAATACATTTATTTTCTTTGTCCTGAGACACAAAAAATGAATAATCTTTTCTATCCTTAATTTACTCAATTATTGTAAGATATATTCAATTTTTTATAATAAATAGAAGTTATATTTCAACTTTAAAAAAAACTTTGTATTTTTTGAAACTTTATTGTATTATGTTGTATTCGATTTTTGTATGCTTTTTCTGTAATAAAATTTCTTATTTATTTATCTAAATTATCATTTAACAAATTTAAATTTTTATAGCTTTATTTAATTAAAGTACATATTTATTGTTTATCTATTTTGTAATTTCTATTAAAAATTAACAATAACTAGGAAAAGTGGTCTCTTGAAAAATTCCTTTTTTACTCCCCCATCATAGCATTATCCTCCAAGTAAGTTTTGGATTTTAAGCAAAGTCATAAACGACACAAGTATGAAGCAATTTATTTTGAATCCCACAAATAAGCGCTCCACGTTTCATTTTCTAGTGAAGAAAACTAAATATGAATCTAGGTAGTTTTTTTCCCCCTTCTTTCATTCAATTTTTGTTTTGTTTTTAAGTTTTTGGGCTTATGTACATGAGAATGTGTAGACCATAAGACAACCAAGCCTTCGAGGAATTTCTTAATTTTTTATTCAAGATTTATTGTTTAGATGCTAAAACTAAGTAACAAATTTCTTTCTCCTGCTATGTTTTGTGCTATCGCGTTTATATGCATGTGAAAGTACAGACGAACAGACGATCAATTCTTCATCGGGTATAGTGTTTGAAATTCGATACGAATCTATACTTTACATTCTGAATCTATCTAATTTTACTCATCAAATTCCTTACGTTTTGCTGTAATCAGGTTCACTTTGATAGAATTCCTTTTAAAACGAATTTCCATCAAAATTTGATGCATATACCACATACCAAATTCCATCTGTCTAACCAAAGACATTTTTGAGTTATTGTGTTCACTGACAAGCAAAAATAATTGTAAAGAATTACAAACAAAATCTCGAATTCAATTTTTTAAAAATAATTTTTTTGTGTGCATTTCTTTTATGAGAAAATAAAAATGATAAGATTCGAATCTTTTGTCTGAAATGCAGCATGGTAGTGCATTGTAGTGCAATTTTTATTCGTCTGTCTTGGTTGGTTGGTTGATTTAAATTTAATGGCACAAGAGCCAAAAGTAGGTTATACTGCTCCAATCATATGGTTTGAGATGACACCCAGTGAAAGTTAAAGTTTGAATAGATAAAGTGCATTAAAAATTAG
The DNA here is from genome assembly GCA_026289955.1 of Argiope argentata. Lineage (NCBI taxonomy): Eukaryota > Metazoa > Arthropoda > Arachnida > Araneae > Araneidae > Argiope > Argiope argentata. The sequence continues at coordinate 3,406,459 of JAOUZG010018352.1, read as the reverse complement.
TTCAGTAAAACAGCAGCAATCAAGGTCGTCTGTCTTCATTGCATCAGACAGAAATTTTTTTTGCTGCAAAACAATATTTTTTATTTATTAAAAACTGCATAAAAATGCATGAGTATAAGTTAATATCACTTTTAGCCTAATTTTCAGAATTTTAAATTGGTATATAGATTCTTATTTTACAATTAACTACAGGGCCGGGATGACTTGGTTGGCAAAGCGTTGGACTCGTACTCCTAAGGTTATGGGTTCGAAACTCGCCGGCCATAAGATTCTCCGAGTGTATGGCGGCTGGCGCTCGCTAAATCTATTCGTGGTCGCAAAGTCCTCCATGTTGACAGTAATACCACTGGGGGTACTGGGTCAGAAGTTATCCTTCTTTGCAGGAAGTCCGCCCCCTAAAAAGGGTTGTGACGTGTGAGTGGCCAAGTCATACTCCTGGGCTTAGATGGCACTACTTGTAAAACAAAGAGACGCATTTCTTAGGCTTAAATCATCTACTGATCGTGAATCAGCAGGGGCTTGTCCAAAGCAACTGTCATTGGTCACAACAACAATTAATTATCCATCGTGAAGCAATTGAAGAATAAAGTTAAAACTGTGCTAACCTTTTAATCAACTACAATATAATTAAAATTCTACTCAACTCTATTTTATTGAATACCCGACTACTGCCTTAGTAACCATGTACCAAATGTAATAATTCTGAACACAACAATGCATCCTGTTGATCTTCTCTCATGCATGAAATTTTCTGTTACTTGTAATTTCATTTTTTACCATGCGCCAATCAGTAGTGTAGCTACATGGGAATAAGAGGAGGGGTAGTGTATAGATACTCTTTACGCATATTTATGGAAACAAAATACCAGTACCTTTTAAACAAGTGTTGAAGGGGAGATAAAAGAATACTATAAGCCGGTTAATGTTGCGGAACTACCGACGAAAGTTAAAGGCTAAAAAAATCCCATCATGCGTTTGGCGCGACTTACCTTTTTTACGCCATAAAAATGTTGTACTAAGTTGAAAGTTAGTGGTATAGATTTTATTGTGGGGACGACGAATAAAAATCTATAATATTTTCAAGTTTATTGACAATTGTCTATCGAAGTTCTTTTGGAGTATAGTGGAACATAATGCAAAGCATTAAAATAAATAATTTCATTTACAAATTATTTATTTTAATGTTTTGCATTATGTTAATATTACTTTAATTCTTGAATTAAAACTTTTTAAATGTGGCCGGGGTAGCCTGGTTGATAGGGCGCTGTATTCGCATCCCTTGGACTGCGATTTCGAACCCACCAGTCGAAGACTCTCCGTCTGTGTCGGGGCTAGTGCATGTTAAATCTGTCGTGGTCACAAAGTCCTCCTTCTCGAGAGTAATACTGCTGGAGATACTGGTTCAGAGGTGATCGTTCTCTGTTCCAGATAAGTGGATGAATGAAGTCCACCCTGTAAAATGGGTTTGTGACTTATGTGTGTTGCTACGTCGTACTCTTGGCCCTAGTTAAGGCTATTGAAAAACAAGAGACGCTCATTCGACTTAAATCGCTGATAAGTCAGTCAACTAACTTGTAAAAGTGCCATAAGTAACAACAACAGCAAACTTTTTAAATTCCTTTCAAAACTAGTCTAGTTTCAAAATGTACTTTTCTAAAATCTGTTTCCTCGGATCGACACTAAGGTTTCGTAGTAAAGTCACAATTGACGAATTGAAGAATTCCTAAAAAGATGCATGATACTATCAAAGATCGTCTAAAGCGGACCTGGTGTATTCTATATCCGTCGAAAGCAAACTTCCTTCCGTTGGTATAGAGCGGGAATTCGGAATGAAATGAGTCGACTCGGATATCCTCATCATCTAACCATGGTTTTAAATTGCAAGTTTTATCCAAAAATAGTCCTCCGTTGTTTCGAAGTCGGATGCAATTGCCTATTACACTACACATTCAATCGTTTTTTTAATTGATTCAATTGCACATTTTAACGCCCAGCAATGGAAACCAGTAAAAGTGGTTGCATACTGCTTAATTAAGATATCCTCTCCGCATAAAAATTCTAGACTTTGAACACAATCGAGAAGGTCACAAGAGCTCATTTTTCATTCCCGCAATTTGTGCTTTGTAATGTAGTAATGGTAAACGAATATGCATTCTAGAATCTTTTTTTACGACCGATTATAAGTTAATATTCCTCTCAAAATTACAATTTCAGTAACCAGATTACACACAAAATGTAATTAATCCAAGTTGATTCATTTTAAGCTATCGCGTTTACATTCATGCGAATCTATAGGCTGACAAAAGTCAACTAGCGATATCCACACTTTAAATGCTGAATTCTAGTCCTTTATATTTTGTAGCTATCGTTTACACTTGCACTTGAACAAAAGTTTAATTTTCTGTGAACGGATTTCGTATAAATTATTTAATAGAACTATACAAATTCAATGTAAAGATCACAGACCAAATTTCATCTGTCTAGTTTAAAGCGTTTCTGAGTTTCGTGCTCACAGACAGACATAATTTCAAAAAGAACTGGTGCGATTTGAGTTTTTAGAATTTATGGAGATTTGAAATGTGAAGATGCTTTCAATTTTCAAAATTGACTCTTTTGACGATTGAATTGCATTTTCTTTGTATACTTGGTATAAGATAAACTAAATAAGGAATTTTGAACCTCTATTGGAGAGTAGCATAAAGTCCAAATGTTTTTGTCGTGATTTGCTTTTCTTAGTTTTATTTCATATAGCATGTTTGCTTCAACTTTTCTTATCTATGTTTAAATAGTTTCTTTACAAAAACAAGTAATAATAATTTTTAAAAAATTAAGTCAAAACAAAGGTTTAAAAAAAGCAAAATTTTAAATTTTCTTTATTCTGTATTATTTTAATTCGAAAGTACTTCAAAATGAATAGGTAAAATTAATTAATTTAAAATGTTTAATTTTAAATGCATCAAACATTATGAAAATAAAAAGAAACGTTTAAAATAATGGGCCGAAAACATGTTAAGCCTATCCTCATTAGTGTAGTGTAAAAACAAACTGAATATAACTTCAGGTCAATCGTTTTATAAGAATAAATGATAGTATAATTTTAAAATTATTAAACTAGTTCAGACAATGCAGTAAGCAACTTCATAATCCAAGTTCTATAATAACAAATGGAAAATTTAATTTAATGTGAAATTAGAATGGCATGTTTTACAAAACAACATGGTGAAATAAACGTTTTTTAGAGAACACTTTAGAATGATAACTATTCCTAAAGCATAAAGAGACGTTTATTATGTACAAATAGAGTGTTTTTAATTGAAGTTCGCAAGCATCATTCTTATTATTCGCTAAAAGTTATAGTAATAATAATTCCTTACTCTAACCACTTCTACAACAGATCCAGGTGAATTAATTAATTATTGACTGAATTGAATGAATTAATTGTTGACTCAATCGATATTACATTTTTTGTCCAAATTTTCTAAAGAGAAAGATGCACCGAAACAAATCTCAACTAAAAAAAGAGGGCGGGAAGAAAGAAAGAAAAAAGAAATCCGTTTAAGTATACGCTCAATTAAAAAAAATTATTCTTTTAATTCGCAAATCATTTTATTCAAATTTGTGCAGCATTCCATCAGTAAGAAAATATTATAAACTATTTTTATCCCGTCAGAACATAATGTTGTTTTGGGGATGAGGTTTTTGGCTTCAACAAAAATCCGTAGGCGAAAAATAAAAAAATAAAAATCCGTGAGCGAAAAATAAATTTTTTATTATTGAGCGAGCTTCTCAAAAAATCAGCTTTTAGTAACGCGTTGCCATTGAATTTACAAAAGCTCTGATTTAAAAAAACAAGTTATTGACTACAGCAAATAAAACCTAGAAAAATGTCATTTTGAGCTCGTGATTATATGAAATGAAATACATAGGAAATACGATATTTTTTTAAACAATAAAAGCGGCACAAAGTTTTTTAGATCGTTTGCAATACTAAGGTGACTCATTCAATGAAATAATTAAAATAAATAAAAAAAATATAATTTAATTTGCACGAGCACATGATGCTTGGCAATTCAAAAAAAATTGTTCTGTCATGATAGATTGAAATATGCATAGCAGATTTAATTTTAATCTTTTTTATTATATTAATTTATTTTTTGATACATATGAAATTTTATTAGGAAAAAAATATTGGCAACTTTGGGTTATCTATTAAATGGATATGAATTTGTTACTTTTTAACATAAAATCTGTTCACGATCTCAAATTCACAGCTTTCATCAAACACGAAAACATGCTATAAGCAGAGAAAAACGCATGATACTAGCGTGAATATTATCAATCAATTTCAATTGAAAGGCGAAACCATACGTTAGAAAAAAGAATTTTTTCCAGACCGGCTATTCTTTATTATTATTTTTTTTCTTTCTATAATTAGAAACGTATGATTCATGGTTGAATATTTATTTATCAACTTGTTGAGCTCTGAAGTGCATACTCAAGAATTTTTTTAGTTCTTTGAGATGATAAGAACATCAGCATTCTTTACGAAATAATTATTCCATTTTTTTTGTTATTATTTTTTGTATCTATCCATGCGCTTTTCCGTTTTTGTTTCGCTATCCGTTAGGGCAGTAAAAGCTGTGCGATCACGCATATCCATAAGGTTTTTAAAAATTTATTTACTCAAACCTGAAATAAAAATTATTTTAAATGACATTTATTTTAATTTTTGAAATTTTCTGGTTGTAATTTTTTTAGGTCACTTAATTTTTTTTGTTTATCAAAAACTAGATATTAAAATAAAAAAAATTTGACCTATTTTGTAAAAAAAATCAGTAATCCATAATTTTATTCACATAAGTATACTGATTCTAAATGTCTAAATAAAACTGTATCAACATTCCAACATATATATAACTTACTCACCAGATCGAAGAAAAAATCATTCTTTCGAAAGATTATTAATTTTATTATTTACAAAAGATTTAATATTTTATAAACCACCTGTTATTTCGAACAATGTCCTAATTTAAAATATTTTGAATTATAAAAAATACGCCTATTTAAATTAAAACTTAAATATTGTAAAATTTTTGATAGAATGCATTTATAATCCAATAAAATATATCTATTTTTTTTATCGGAGAATATTTAAAAACTTATATTACATCCTTATTTTTGCTGTGTTTAAAGAAAACATTAAAAAAAATATGAGTAAAAGAGAAAGCATTTTTAAATTAAAATTAATTTGCATTCACAAGGGAATCAACCAGTATAAATTTGATGGAAATAGAAATAGTTTAATTTTTTTAGACATTTGCAGCCTTTACTGTCTTGCTTTTCTTAAACGTTTTTCATGAAGCCATTGCGTGGCCATTTAATGACCGCAACAGAAGGGGGCTGATGCAACGGAGGCATTGGTCATGCGCTGACACGTGATGTGTGAGGCGATGAGAATCTGGGCATCCGATTGGCTAGCGGCACGACGGCCGCACATCGGACCATTGCAGCGGTATAGATAGTTTTGCATCCAGGAGTAATATAGAAATGATGCGGCTTTCGCCGGTAGTTATTAGATGGGAATAAGCGTTTTGTAAGAAACGTTTGCTTGTAATATATTACTTTAAGACACTAACCCTCTCATTTGGATTAGTGCTTTCTCACCGCATCAAGTAAGTTGCTTAAATCTGTTCTTTAATCCAATAAATTTTCACCTCGGAAGAATGCCGGTTTCGATTTTTCTGACGTCCATTCTGTCAAATCGTGTAATTTTTAAAAAAAATATGTATATTGAAGTAAAATCCAATTTTTAAAAGAATCAAATAAGTATTTAATGTCTATTTTATTTCTTCAGAAGAATTTCTGATGACAAAACCATTTTATATACTATCTAAATTCGTTTAATATATCTATACATATATTTAATATTCTTATAATTTGAAATATGAATTCCACTGTAAAAAGTGGAAATTGTGAGACATTTTAAAAACTTTTCGTATAATATATTAGTATTTCCTATGATAATTCTTTTTATCTCTTTATTTATTTATTTAATTTGAAAGATTGTCATTTTGGGTATTAAGTTTTAATTTAATGTTATAATATTAAAATGAGATTCTTGTAATTGTTTTTCTCTCATTTTTTATCCCATACTTAAATAATAAACAACTAAAGATGGTATTAAACATTTGTAACTTTTTATTAAAAGTGATTAAAACATAATTGCTAATATTAGATTTTATTTTGCTTACATAGTATTCAACATAAGCAATTATTTAGTCTTTTGCAAATTTAAACTTTAAAATTATAAGTTTTTTTACTTTAATAATTCATTGTACATACTGATATTTTTGATTAAAATATTATTCTATTTAAATTTAAAAGTTAATGTATTAACAATGCATAATGTAGGGCATAATATTGAAATTTAATTATTTAAAATGGCTGTGTACATTTATATTAAAAAAATTGGAGAAAATATACTTTTGAAAGAATTTTAGGATTTATGTAAAGATTATTGTTGTTTAGCTTAAGTTGTGCTGAAACTAAAAAAATTAAGCACAGATATAAAAGAATTGTTTCCTTAAACTTTTCAGTTTTTTATTTAAAACAATTTTAATGCATCCTCATCTTGTGATATGTTTTCTTCAGATAATGATAATAATTTTTTTAATTTTAATCTTGGTAAAGCATTATTTTTAATATCCATACTTTAAAGAATGTGAAGTAATCAAAAATTCTGTTGCAAATTGGATGAAAATATGGCTTCATTATCGAAAAATATTCAGTAAAATTAATATCTCCGAGCTTTTTGAATTTTCAAATGGTAGTTAATTGAAGCAATCTTATAATTTCTTTACAACTTATTTTAGAGATTCCATATTAATGTAAAATATTCATTAAATTATTGTATGGAAATATTTGTTTTCTACAATCTAATAGATGACAACCTTTAATTTATTTTTAGATATTAAAAAAGAATTTTTTTTTCCTATTAAATTTGTTGAATATTTTATTTTTTTAGTCATAGTGTTAAAAGAAGAAAGGTAGGTGCTACAATTTATTTAAATTTCTATACATAAATAAATCTCTTGAAATTGTTGGATAGATGCTGTTCATATCTTCTATATGTGTATTAGTTTTAAATCTATGATATTATAATTAAATTAAGATGTTCTTAAATCTTAATTAAATCTGCATTTTTAAGTAGGAATGGGAGGTGATAATTCAAATTATTTCTATTTTGTCTTTTTTTAAAAAGTAGATTCTTGAATGATGAAAGTAGTATATCTTTATTTGTCTTCCAAAATAGAAATCTCCTTTCATGAAATGAGTTATTAATTATTTGTGCTTGAATATGAATTTACATTTGTCGTGTGTAAAGTATATGAATGTAGAGCTTTTTATTTACCTTATAAATGTTTTAAAGCAATTTAGATTAATAGATAAAATATTATTTATTTCATTTGACTGAAATGGTAATTTTTTATCTTGTAATAATAATGCAAGCTGTATTAAATGGATTGATATTTTCAACTATTATTTAAAAATGCACATTTATTAAGAAATAATTTTATAATTTTTTTTCAGAATACATCATTTCTTTGTATTATGTAAAGTTCATTCATTCTTCAAGAAGTAGATTGTTACCTTATTTAATATCATCATGGCAAGCGAAATTGTGATCTCTGGAATTTCTGGACGATTTCCAGAATCTGACAGCATTGCTGAATTTAGTCAGAACCTCTTCAGTAAAGTAGACCTTCTCACTGAAAATAACAGACGATGGGAACCAGGTATGGTGATTGTTTAAGGGCCTTTTAATTATTTTATTTTTTGTAAATAATTGATCTTATTTTGTCACATTATCTGTATTTAAAGATCTTGTTAGTTACATTGCTGATTGTTTTTAACTGACTTCCTTCATTAAGCAAAAGTTGTTTCAAGTACTGTCTTATGGATACTAAACATGAATTAATATGAAATGTTCCCAAAAATTAAAACTATGCTCTTTTCATACAATACCTTAAAAACTAGGTTTCATTATAATTTTTTAAATTAAAAGTATTTCAAAAATAATTTATCAAGACTGACATCAACTAAAAGGCGATAAATCTTTTAATTAATAGTTATTATAAAATATGAATTTAATTTAATTGAAATGCAATACAATTTTCTGCAAGATTATATAAAAAATATTAACATTTTTATAATTTTGTATCAGATATTATTTAAGTTATCATAGAAATATATATATATGTATATATAATCTCCATTTTTTGCAATATGAAGTAAGAATTTATCTAAATTTATTTTCTTTTTATATTCTAAAAGTTAATTTATGACATATAGTCTATTTCTGAATAATTCATAGCTGATTCTGAATAATCTGTTTCTGAAATAATTAAAAGCTCCACATGAAACAAAATGTAGCATTTAAAAATAGCTAGATTATATATATTTTTCCCAATTTATTTGTTAAAGGAAGGAAACCAATGTTCACTTTTAAACAAATCGTCAATCTAAACAAATAAATCAATGAAAGAGTTTATTTTTAATCTTAAGCACATTCATTATCTCTTTTTGAATCAGATGTTATCACATTTTAGTGTTTATTATCATTTTCTTTCTAATATTTTTATTCTGTGTCAGGGTTTTTTTTAATGATTCATTTTATTATCAGTTTTCTCAATGAATTTGTTTTTGAGCTTACTAAAGTCTGCATGGTTTATTGATAACTGATAGAGTAAGATGACCTTTTGGGGAAACAACAGTTTGATTGGCTGTTTCATTCTGTTCTTACTTAAATTTGATATTCAGGTTGAAAACTTAAAATGGTTAGTGGAGGAGGGGGAGTTTATAAATTAAAGGAATAAAAAAAAAGTTACAAGAATGGAATGTTATGGTAATTATTAATTATTGGTTATATATGTAAAAACTAGATTGATATTTTATATTATATATTACATCATTATGATTTTTTAAAATAATTTTTTTATCTTTCAGGACTTTATGGTTTACCCAGAAAAATGGGTACGCTGAAAGACATCAGCAAATTTGACAACCAGTTTTTTGGTGTGCACCACAAACAAGCTCACATGTTAGATCCTCAAGCAAGAATCCTTTTAGAATTGACTTATGAATCCATTGTTGATGCTGGTAATTATTATTGCTTAATGTAATATAGAAAATATAACTTTCTCTAATTTTCAATAAAATTAGGTATTGATAAATTTTGAATTAAATTGAAGCTTAGTTATAATTTTCTTTTAATTTCTTTATAGTATATGCCCTATATTTTAATTTACTTCTGAATTTCTTAGGAGTAATAATCAGTAAACTAAAACGACGTTTTACTGTGAAGTAAAAGTATTATGAATTATTGTTGTCAATTGAATGTTAAAATAATAAAGCTCCTTTTCTTGGATATTTTTTCTCAATTTTCAAAATCCTTGTCACATCCATAAAAATGTAAACATTCTATGGTAGTTGCTTATTATTCTTATATTGTTTTGAATCTTATATAGCTAATTCAAAAATCCTAAATACACAGCATAGACTGAGCTTAAAGTTTGATAATTTATTTAAATTAATATTTTTAGAAATAGGCAAGCTAATTGAATTAAATGATTTTTTTAAAGTATTTTCTAGAAGCCATGCTTATGTTTTCTTTCAAATTACTATTTCTTATGGTAAAAAAAATCTTGAAAATCATATTAGTTTTATAAATTCTTTGGACTATAATTTGATGATTAGGAGTATTTTTTTATCATTCTAAATCATTTAAAAAATATGTTAACAATTTTTTTAATTTGATAATTACCTTTAGGATATGATCCAGAAGAACTTCGGGGAAGAAATATTGGTGTTTTTATTGGAAATTGTTCTTCTGAAAGTGATGAATTCTTTTGTTATGATGCTAAGAAAATTACAGGGTATGCCATGACTGGTTGCTGTAGGGCTATGTTTGCTAATCGTATTTCTTACACATTTGATTTCAAAGGTATATTTATTTATTGATCTCTGATAAATAATAAATTTTGGTTTTTGAATATTTTTTATCAAGTGTTATATATTTGCTGAAATTTTCGTGCTTTAATTACTATTATTTAATTAAAAAAATTTTCCTTTAATAGTTTATATAGATATAACTCTAAATGTCTATTTATGTCTAAGTCTATTTTTCAGTTAATATGTATACTAAGTAAAGCAACTGAGCTTATTCACTTCTTAACTTGGATTCTAATACAATAATCTTTAATTTAAAGATAAGATTTTAAATATATTATGTTATTCCAAAAGTAACTAAAAAATTACAGATGGCAACAGAAATTGGAAAAACATGTTTTTAATGTTATTTTCAAGTAATTGACTGTTTATTTTTTAATTGTCAGGACCTAGTTTTTTGATGGACACAGCCTGCTCTTCAGGTGCTTTAGCATTATATGAAGCTGTGCGAGCTCTTCAGAACAATGAATGTGAAGCAGCCATTGTTGGGGCAGCTAACTTATGTCTCAGGCCTGGTACAGCTCTACAGTTTTATAGATTAAACATGCTCTCTGATGATGGCATTTGTAAATCTTTTGATGCTGCTGGTGAGCTATTTTGTCATATTACTATATCTCTGCTTTTTATAAATTTTTAGTTTTCCAGTTTTGGGATTGATAAGAATTTATAATTATGCAATTTTCTTTATTATCTAAGTAGATGGCCTCTTTTGTTTTGCAAATATCTTGTAGAAATAATTCAACTAATTCATAAAACATGAGATATTAATGTACAAGTGAGCTTACAGTTAAAGAATTATTAATAATGAGACTGAAATTTAAATGAAAAGATTTTTTTTTTTTTGCTAAGCCTATTTTCAAAATAAAGTATTTTAATATTAAATAAAACCTGAATATGGATTGGATTAACTTGATGATAATTATTTTTCACTGCAAAGAGATAAAAAAAGAAATATTTCAAAATAATTGATATTTTTGAATCATAATTTTTTTAAATAGGTACATATTTCAAAATTCTGTAATTTTTAAAGATTTATATTTACTTCTTATTTTTTCTTGAATTTCATTAACTTTTTATAGTTTAAAACTTTTTGAAAAATTCATGAAAAAGTTAAATTTATAGTAAATCTTATTTCCAATATTTAAAACAGATATCTCTTAAAACCATGTCTAATTTTTCCTTCAGCTGCGAAAAAATATGAATTAAGATAGTTTTTAAGAATCAATAATTGCATTATTTTTTTAACCATTTGCAACTTTTTTATGATCATTTTTATTTCTTTGTGTTGTGAATTATTTTAAATTAGTACTTCGACTTTTTGTTCTGCTTGAATTACGTAACTGATTAAATGAATTAAATACATCTTTTTTAGATTATTTCCTTCTTAATTTCAGCCTTTTTGTCAAACTAAAACTTCAAGTAATGCTTAAAAAATAAAAGAGCAGTATTAATTAATTTTTATATATATATAACAGGCAATGGATATGGTCGAAGTGAAGCTATAGTATCATTATTCTTACAAAAATCTGATGTTAGAAGAAAATATGCCTCTATTGTACATATTAAGACTAACACTGATGGATTCAAAGAACAAGGTAAAAAACATACACTTATAAAATGACTTCTAATGGAATTGTTTTCAATTTATATTTCTTTTTCTTGAATTCACTTAAATATTTTTTCCTTTTATTATTTTAGGTGTTACATTCCCATCATCTGATATGCAAAAACGACTGATCAAAGAAGTTTATGATGAGTGTAAATTGAATCCATTGGAGGTCTCCTATGTAGAAGCCCATGGAACAGGGACACCAGCTGGTGACCCAATTGAAATGTCTGCTATTTCAGAAATCTTTTGCCCAGGCAGAGAAGAACCTCTTTTAGTTGGATCTGTCAAAAGCAATATGGGGCATTCTGAACCTACTTCAGGTAAAAAAAGTTATATATTCCATTCAGTATGCTAGTGTAAAAAGTGTCTTTTCTAACTTTCAGTATTTTACTGTTTCTATTTATGTTATGTTACTCAAATCACATCTGTTTTAGTTTTTCATTTTGCACTAATTTAAATACAATACATTCTTATATAAATCCAAAAAAAAATATTGTTATTAGCAATTAAATTCCAATGGAAATTCTCAATTTAAAATAAATATTTCATCCTTTATATTAATAGCTCGAATATAAATAATTTAACTTGCCTAATTTTTGTTATTTATGTCAAAATATAAGAATGAAAGTTTTTCTTCAAGTTATTAAATGAATGATTACAAAAATTTGTTTTATTATCTAGGACTTTGCAGCGTAGCAAAAGTTATCATTGGTATGGAGAAAAGTCTCATCCCACCAAATCTCCACTTTTACAAGCCAAATCCTAATATCAAAGCTTTAGTTGATGGTCAAGTGAGAATTGTTACTAATCCTACTCCGTGGGAAGGTGATTATGCAGCCCTGAGTTGTTTTGGCTTTGGTGGTGTAAATGTACATGCTGTTTTGAAATCAAATAACACTGAAAGAAAACCAAAACAAATTGAGGAATTGCCCATCCCTCAATTGGCATTATACAGTGGAAGAACAGAAGAAAGTGTTCAGTATTTATTTGACTACCTTCAAAATGAAGTACCACCCAGAGAATTTTTTGCTCTTCTACACAAGTCTGTGTATTCATCTTCTGTGGGGAAACCATATCGTGGATATAAGTTGTTTGTGAAAGATCAGGAAGTTTCTGAAATTAAGGTACATTATTTTAGAACTATACATTTAATGATTCAAAAATATTGAGTTGAATTTGATAATTTATTTATTCTCTGTCAAAATTTTGATCATTTGTTAACTATTCAAATTTTAATTTTAATTTATGATTAAAATTTTTGTAACTCATTTGCATTATGCATTTTTATATTCTTATGAACTTAATGTAAAACTCATAAAATTGAGTTTCATATGAGTTGTTTGTTTTTAAAATGAAATGCATAAAAACATATGATTTTTTTAACATTTATTTTTGATTAGCATTTGATAAAAAAATTAACAAAGCGATAGCTTGTTATATGATTTTTTAGTCTTAAAAAAATTCTCTGTTCATTATTTTCTTTCTGATAACCATTTCATTAATAACTATTTTTCTGATAATCATGTTTTAAAGGATTTTGAAAGTGATACGAATTTAAGTTTCCTTTATTTTAAGCAATTATTCTCATCAGTAAGAAAGGATATAATATTTCTAGTATTGCATTTTTTAATATTTATGATAAAATATACTTGTAAGTCATTAATCTCTTTTGTTGCAGAAATTCTCAGTAGAAGGCAGACCTGTATGGTACATATTTTCTGGTATGGGCACTCAGTGGCCATGTATGGCTAAACAGCTTATGAATTTGGAAGTTTTTGCTAGCTCAATCAAGAGATCTGCTAAAGTATTAAAACCTTATAATCTGGATCTCATTGATTTGGTTACAAATGGAATAAAGAATGAATCTAATTCAAGAAGTATCATTCCAGCTTTTGTTTCCATAGCTGCTGTTCAGGTATAAAATATTTTTTTTATATTGTAAATGTCTATAAAAAATTATTTTGAATTGTTTTATGTTACTTAAAAGTTATTCTCTGTATTATCTGTTAACCTAACCTGATTTTTTAAAATCTACATGACTTTATATTGTCAGCAATATTTTTTCTGTAGTGCAAAAGAGTTTAACTTCTTTTATTTTTTATATATGTTTACAGATAAGCAATTCATGTTTTTTCTGAAATATTTTTTTAAAAATTATTCCTAGTTTTAGAATATTTTTTCTTAAATTATATCAATGCAGCTGGCCATTTCCCTTAAAGTCATTTTTATTGTGGTGAATTTCAAAGCATTGAAAATTTAAATTAATTTTCCATGATTGAAAATATGGAATATGACTTCAAATTAAATTTTCTATAAAGTATATGTAAACTATTTTCAATGATTCATAAAAAGAAAAATCATTGTTATGATTATAAGGGGGATAATGTATTATTTTGAATTTATTTTTATTTTCAGGTTGCTCTTGTTGATGTTCTCAATGAAATTGGCATCACTCCTGATGGCATAATTGGTCATAGTGTGGGTGAATTAGGTTGTGCCTATGCTGATGGAAGTTTCACAGCTGAACAAATGGTACTAGCTGCTTACTGGAGAGGAAAAGCAGTAGAGGATTCCAATTTAGAAACTGGGGCTATGGCAGCACTTGGTAATTATGTATATATGATAAATATTTTTTTGCAGACCTACTCTTTCTACAGACTACTATGTTTAATGTTTACATTAATTTCAATATTTTTTTTCATTCTTTATTTTGGCCCTACTAAAGGTAAAGCTATAAAAAATCACTGTAGCCCTAATACCGAAATCTTTTGTTGTCATAATGCTTAGCTGGATTATTAAAGTACATTCCAGCATTTGTATATTAATGAATTTCAAGTGGCAATTTGACCTTTTTACTTCAAGTTGATTTAAAGCTGTGCATTTTTATCCCTTCCCCTTTAATTGTCATCGCAAGAAGTGTTTTAATTATTACAAAAGAAATAAACTATGTTTGATGGGAAAAGCTGTGTAAATAAAATTACAAAAGATTTTTGTGTTTAAAAAAAGTCTTGAAACTGTATTTATTACATATTCTGTAAAGTCAAAAGATACAAGAAAAGTAAATTTGGAGTTATGAAGATAGGAAATAATATTGTTGTTTGCTTAATCATTAAAATACATAAAAATTATTTTTCATGTATTTTTCACCCCGAAATAATAGTGAAATACATAACAATTTAAAGGCATAAAACAATAAAATTTAGTGCATGAATGGAATACGCATCAATATTTCATGAATTCAATGTCATGCATCATGCAATTATATAAAAATTATAGAATATTTTTAAAATATTTATTATTAAATGGAATTTGTGAATCTTTATGAAAAATTCTTGTAAATGAATTGATGAAACTCAATATTAGAAAGTAAAAAATATTATAATTTTTCACTAGTTTATATTTTAGAATTTTGAAAGGAATATATCTTGGGTCATTATTTATAGTTCTTATATAGAATAAAGCCTATAATAAATTACATCTAAAATATACTTATGTATAAATTATCATTTATATAAATTCTTTTCATTAAATTGTGTTTTCTTTATTGTTAGGCATAACTTGGTCTCAAGCTAATAAGTGCTGTCCTAAAGATATCTTTCCATCTTGCCATAATGCAGAAGATTCTGTTACTATATCTGGACCCAAAGACAGTGTAAAAGTATTTGTTGATGCTTTGAAAGCAGAAAATGTTTTTGCTAGAGAAGTTGATAGTTGTGGCTATGCTTTTCACAGCCAGTACATATTTCCTGCAGCTGGGAAACTACAAACAGCTCTTGAAAAGGTGATTTATTATGAATGTGCATTCATGCTTTAAATTAAAACATTTTGCTTTGAATTTTAATATAAGTATCAGCTTTCTGTCATTGTTTTTTCTTTTTATCGGAAAATTTTATTTCTGGATGCAAGCAGACTAATATATACAATGTTTTATATTTAAATTTCCTTTGAATTTTAATAAAGAATACAAGCATTCCAAATTGATGATAAAGAACATTTAGAATATGGCAGTGACTAAATACATTTTCAGTGAAAGTAACTGAAAAAAATTTCTATTTTAACTTTTTAATATTTATGTATGGAGTGGGAACTGGCAAGTATTATACCTCCATTTTGTGTTGTTATTATTCAATACGCAGATCATAAAGTTTAATATGACTTATTACTATGTTTGAAAATCTATTCTTATATGAACATCTTGTGTTAATTTTTTTTTGTATTTGTTTTATAAATTCAGGTATTTATGAAGTCTATAAATATGTTAAAATGACAATTTTTCAATTTAATATTGGAGAAAAATTCATTAATATCTGTTTATGTACTAGAAATATTCATTTACATATATTTAGTTCCTTTTATAACTATTTTTAATTCATTCTATATGCAGTTTTAATAATAAAGATTTCAAATTATTTTTTTTCTCGGTAGGTTATTCCCAATCCTAAGCCTAGAACAAGTCGTTGGGTTAGTTCTTCTTATCCAAAACAAGAATGGGATGAACCATCTGCTAAATTGGCAGGTGCCTCCTATTTTGTTCATAATTTAGTCTCTCCAGTCTTATTCCATGAAGCTCTGCATCATGTTCCTAAAGATGCTATTGTCATTGAGATTGCACCCCACCATCTTCTTCAGGCTATACTTAAGAGAGTTATTGGCCCTGATGCCGAATATATTGGCCTAATGAAAAGAAACGTGGATAACTCAGTTCATCTTTTGTCAAGTCTTGGAAGGTAAATAACTGTGATAAAATGATAAATTGCACAAAATGTTATAATTATTTTCCCTTTATATTCAGCTTTCATAATTTGTTGTATCAAAATATTTTTTCAGACTTTACACTGCTGGATTGAATCCAAATATTGAAAAATTATATCCTCAAGTGCAATTCCCAGTGCCAAAGAGTACACCGATGATATCTCCCTTAATCAAATGGGATCATTCTGAGAGCTGGTGTGTAGCCAAATGGGACAAAAATACAAACCAGTCCCAAATGATCACTGAAGTGAATGTTGGTTCTGACGAATCACCTGATAAATACATATTGGGTCATTGTGTAGATGGCCGATGTCTTTATCCAGCAACTGGCTATTTAGTATTAGTCTGGAAGGCTCTGGCAGAAATCAAGGGAAAAGATGTTACATCACTTCCTGTTACATTTGAAGAAGTGAAGATTCATAGAGCTACTGTATTAACTAAAGCAGGTAATTCTCTTTTTTATTAACAAGCAAACTATTATTTTATCTAATTGGAAAGAATAAATAATGGCTAGGAATTTATTTTTCTTGCAGTTAATTTGACCAAATCTCTAATATTGTGTTTAGTATTGGATAATATAAAAGAAATAGATTCATTTTTCCCCAGTCATTGGAAGCTATGATGTCAGTATCTTTTACCATCTATAGAATTATTTTTCTTACCTTAACTCATTAGAAATCATTCTAATAATCATATTTGGGGCAGTACAAATGATAATTTTTAATCTGCTTTTCCTATTTTATACACTATCATAATGCTTTATATTTTTTCAATATTTCTATTAAATTAAAAAATAATAATAATAATGAAGAGAAAGATATTGTAAACACTTTATTTTTGAATTTAATGTTAATGAATTGAATATTTTTATAGCATCAACTAAATTTTTGGTTGATATAACAAATGCTGGAGGTGAATTTGAAATCTCTGAAGGTGGAATGACTGTTTGTACTGGACGAATATATGTTCAAGAACGTGCAAAAACTGATGCATCTGAATTATTGAAAACTAATGATCTCAAATCTTTGCCATTGAATCAGAATGATATATATAAGGAATTAAAACTCAGAGGATATGATTATGGTCCAACATTTCAAGGTTTAGCTGGAGCTGATATCGAAGGTATAATTTTAAAAATTGCTATGTAACTCTTTTTTATGAAAATATTGTAACAATGTCATTGAAAAATTTATTTATAAAGTAATAAAAACATTCATGATGACAATGTTTTTTCAGTCTTTTCCAAAATGAATATTAATGTATAAAAACTAGACAATTGAAATGATTTATTCATTTCATTGCTTTGTTTATAAATATCTGTTCACATGATAATGTTATTTTTAAAAATATATCTTTTATCTGTTTTGATCCTATGAATGCAATTGTTTTCTTCCTCCTTTTTGGATTGTGGACAACATTTGAACTTCATCTGGTGTCCTGAAAAAATATTTTTATTAACTTATAAAAGTTAAAATAAATAGTATATTTTGATTTTAGGAATGCTAATTGAAAGATGTTATTAAAATAGGTTTTAACTATTTAGCTTTAAATGTATACAATTACTCATTTTATATATTATCCAAGAATGAATGAAGTAACAATTTTGAAATAAAGCTGTTTTAATACTTATTTTCTGTGTTGAAAATTTCAAAAAGAATTATATACATACGTCGATCTTCTAAAATATTTAACATTGCACTTTTAATTTAGGAAATAAGGGCCTTCTGAAATGGACTGGTGAATGGGTTGTTTTCTTAGACACTATGCTTCAGTTTACTATACTTGGCTCTCCAAAACGAGCATTGTGCTTACCAACTCGAATTCAGAGTATGAAAATAGATCCGATCCTCCATGAGACTGTGATGGAACATACACTCAAAGAATATAATGGTAAGAAACTGCAACAGTAGATATGTGTCATTCTGTCCTTTAAGATTTGTTGTTGGTTTATTTTTTGTTTTATTTTTCTAATCTCTATGCCTGTTCTTATTTTTTAGGTGTGCCTGTCTTCCATGATAAAAACACTAAACGTATAATTTCTGGGGGAGTGGAGTTGAAAAACTTGAAAGCCAGTTTTGCTCCTAGAAACCAAGGCAAACAAACACCATTGTTAGAAGAATATCACTTCATTCCTTATAATGAAACTAAGATCCTTTCTAAATCTGATGAAGAAACGCTAGAAAGATATATTCATGTCTGCTCATCAGTGGCAAAGATGATTTTAGAATTATCTGGAAAAAATAAAGATCAAATATCTGATGTCATGAATGGATTTAAAGAAGCTGATGATGCATTAATTGCAAGCTACTTAAAATCATACACTGATAATCATGTCCTTCTTAAGTCTCTATGTGGCATTATGAATACTGCAACTAGCAAAGACTTAACACGACATGTTAAGAACTATGTCAACAGTTATCTATCTGAAAGAGACCATGACATATTATCCCAAACTATGTTGCAAGAAAATCCTTTGCGAACTATGATGGATGTTGTTTTGGAAAATGCTGCTTCTAGAAAGTTGAAAATAGCAGAAATCGCTGAGACATCTCTGCCTCTCAGTACTAAAATCAGTGAATTTGTCCAGACCCTTGGTGTGTTGAACATGAATTACTTAATTGCCCATTCTAAACCTGATCTCTTGGACAAAAGTAATTTACCCTCAGGAAATTTTGAATTGTCGTCATGGGATCCAAAATCTGCTTTGACTTTCAATGATATTGACCTTTGTGTGATGAAATTCTTGAATCATTCAAGCAAAGAGCACCGACAAATACTCGAAAATGTAATGGCAACACTTAAAGACAATGGTTTCATACTTTTACTACAGAGGACTCGTTTAGTTCCAGCTGAAATGTTTTTATCAGCTGTTGGGGAAACTGTTTTACCCATTCATACTGAATCTGATTTAGAGCAGACTTTTAAAGACTTAAATCTACAAGTGATTTGCAAAAAATCAGATTCTTTAACATCTACTATGTACTTATTGAGGAAATCGACTGATGTACCATATGAAGATGTAGTTATTCCTGTTATAGAGGATAAGTATGAAAAATGGGTAGATGAACTGAGTGAACAAATTACTACAGCATCAATGTCATCTGATCCAAAAAGAATATGGCTTATAAGTGAATCTTCTAATAATTCTGGAATTATAGGTCTTGTAAATTGTTTACGTCAGGAGCCTGGTGGATCAAGTATAAGGTAATGCATACAACCTTCATACATAATATAAATCAAACTTCCCCTTTCTTCCATTGCATGTTTACTCATATGATATGAATAAAAGAAAATAACTTTATTTTTTAAATGAATAAATAATTTATAAATTAATTAATAATTTACAAAGTTTTTTCTTCTTTATTTTCTCAAATTTGATTTATTATTATAAAGAAAGATTTGCCCCAATCAAAGAGTAAAAACACTTACTGGAATTGAAATTAAATTCAAATGTCAAAAGCTGGCTATGAGTTTTTGCTATTGAAATTGCTGTAATTTTTTGAATTTAATAAGAGTTTTTATTTACACAATCATAAATATAAATTGAGAATTCTTAATGCAGATATTTCTATTCGCTAAAACTTAATCTCAAGTTCTAAATGATGAGAGTGAAGGTATATAGATATATTTTGACATAATTGCATGTTTGATAGATTTGACATATTTGAAATGCATATTTAAAAACTTTTTGAAAAATAAATTTCATATGAAACTTATTAAATTGATACAAAATGAATTGATATAAAACATTTTGTAACTTTGAGATTAGATTTTAAATCTTATCCATTTATATATTCAATGAAACTTTAGTAATTATGACCTATTCTATTAACCTATTTATTCATGTCTGGATTTTAATTTCCTTATGAACTGAACTTTATAGAAAAACATGGAAACTGAATTGAGTAAATTTCAAATTATTGACTGTTTTTGTGAACAAAAATGAATATGTTCTTCACTTTTGTAGTTGTTTCTAATATTGAGTATTTTTGATAATTTTAAAATTACATTATATTGTAGCATCTGTTAATTTATATTATATTGTTAATTTATGACCATAGGAACATTTGAAATCAATTCAGAATTACCATCAATATCTGTATCATCCTATCTGTATTTAAAAATCATCAAAAAGTATGTCTTCTCCAATTTACTGACTTTTATATATTATTATTTACCGAATTTAAATATTGTATGTAAACATGAATAAACACACTTATCTCCACAAGGAAAGGCAAAATAGAAATAAAAACTTTCATGTTAGGATTTTAATTAAATTTACAAGAAACATTAGTAGTCGTTATGTAAAAATATTCCAAAATAGTAACATATTATTAATTATTAAAATGAATAAATTTGAATAAAAAAGTTTGATTTTTCTTTTCTCTAAATAAAAACTGAAGTAGTTAATTGGCAGCAACTTGGTTGAAAAAGAAGGCATTCTTTATTTATTGCTCTTACATTCGCTCTGATACCAAGATTCCTGGAATCAAGAGAATCAGACAGGAATGAATATTTTTTTTACTTATTTATCTTAGCTATTATTTTTTTAAATATGGTTTTCCATTTAAACTATTTTAATCGATGATAGCAAAATTCTATTGACTACAGTTTGATATATTTTAAAGATAAGAAAATCCTTTTGTTAGTCAAAGGTTTCCAAATCTATTATGACCTGACTGTGTTCTATATAGATTGTCATGTATTTATGTGAATTACAGATTTTACTATATTATTTTCATATTTTTTTCTTTTTCTTTTGTAATGTAGATGTGTATTTACTAGTAAAGGGACACCAAAGTTACCTGAGTTCAGCCTTAAAAATCAGTTCTACCAAGAGGTTGTTCAGAAAAATCTTACAATGAATGTCTTTAAGAAAGGTTCTTGGGGATCTTTCAGGCATTTAACTATGTCTGAAGGTAAGAAGAAATATTTTTTAAATCTCTAAAAAAATTATTTAAGTAATGCAAACAACTGTCACAATAAGATTTTTTGAATACATGAAATTTAAGTAATTTAATTAGGAAAAGTTTTAAGTTGCTTACATGAAAATTTTTTATTGACGTAGTTATGAAACTAAATAAGAAAATGAAAAGAACATATTACAAATTTCTGATTATTTATTTTCTTATTAAAAATTGGTTAAATTACTTTTTTTTATTATTCAAAAATAAAAGGCTACTTTTTTCATTAACTTCAAAATTCTGCATTTCTTTAAAATTTTTAATATTTTCTTATGGTACTATTTCAGATCATGGAAAAGTTGAAACAAAGCATGCTTACCTAAATGTTTTGACTCGTGGTGATTTATCCAGTTTGGTATGGGTTGATTCACCTCTTAAATATTTCAAACAGCCAACTGATAGTATTCTTTGTCAAGTATATTATGCTCCGTTGAACTTTAGGGATGTTATGTTGGCAAGTGGAAAGTTGCCACCTGATGCTCTGCCAGGTAAAATTTCTTAATTAGTAATTCTTTTAATTTTTAAACAAAATAATTATTTAGCACAAACAATAAACACAATGTATAATGAACAACAACACATAATCTGTTAAGAGCTATCTCTTAAGAACTCTATTTCATAAATAAATATTGTTAATCAAAATTTATTCTAGTTTATATATATATATATATATATATATATTTTATCAAAATTTATTCTATTATATATATATATATATATATATATACATTCATACTACAGTTTTCTGATTTGTTACTACTAAATAAAAAACAACATATAGCAAGAATAAATAATTTGATTCATTCCAAAATATTATGAAAACACTTATGAAAGTCTAATAGGTTTATAATTTTATGCAGCCAGTCATTGTTTAATAGTTTTACAATTGTATTAAAATTCATTAGCTTTTATAATTGATGAAACAGCTATTGAGCAAAAAAATAAATTGATTCAACTATTAATTTGTCTTTCGTTTTAACCCATTCAGGTGATTTGGCTCTTCAAGATTGCATTCTTGGCTTAGAATTCTCTGGTCGCCTGGAAAATGGTCAGCGAGTTATGGGTTTAGTCTCAGCTAAAGGTTTAGCCACAACTGTTGCTGCTGATCCTAATTTTGTGTGGGAAGTTCCTGATGACTGGTCTTTGGAAGAAGCTTCCACTGTGCCTGTGGCATATTCAACTGCCTACTATGCTTTGGTCATGAGAGGCAATTTAAGAAAGGGTGAAAGAGTTCTCATTCATTCTGGTAGCGGTGGCGTTGGACAAGCAGCTATAGCTATTGCTCTTAGTTTAGGATGTGAAGTTTATACAACAGTTGGTAAGCTCAGTTATTATTTCAGTTATAAAATCAAATTTCAAAAAAAAAATCTTTATTTGAATTTTGCAAATTTTCAAAAATGCATAAAAGCTCTTGAGGATGATGAGTCATTACCTTTTCAAAAGTTTTGAGTATTTTAACTTTTTTCACTTAAATTTAGTAATACTTTGTATTTGAGTTACTCTAGTTTGAACTTAGATCTTTATCCCTCAGATCAATTCATTTAGGGACAAGGCACTAGGTGGCTTATAATTATCCCAGTTTTAAGAAAATGACATAGATTGTTCTTTCCCAAGATCTTTCAATTTTATATTCTAGGAACTAGAATAATTTTATATTCTAGGAACCAGATTTTCTTAATTTTGTTATTTTGAGGATTACAATTCAAAGTTATCTAGCTTAGCTATAAAATTAATCAACTTTTTATTTAGAGCCAACCATTTATATTCAAATCAATAATCTAATTTAATTAGCTTATAATTTTTTTAATGATTGCTGTTAATTTTTTCTTACCACCTTTCTTTATTGTTATTTTAAGTGACATAATAAGTTACAAATAGTGTATATGATAGTTTAATTATATTCTATAATGCAATCCAGGACTTTTAATCATCCACTCAAGTTCAGATTCGTAATTTTGAACCATCTATTCAAAATTTTATAATCAGAAATTGAATAACTAATCAAAATAGTTGAATAAAT
Organism: Argiope argentata; assembly: GCA_026289955.1. NCBI lineage: Eukaryota > Metazoa > Arthropoda > Arachnida > Araneae > Araneidae > Argiope > Argiope argentata. The sequence goes on along the minus strand of JAOUZG010018352.1, from coordinate 3,383,106 downwards.
ATTGATTATTCAAAACAGATTTTTTAAAAACTTTTGCTGTTACTAGTAAATAAGTAAAAATAAGATGTTGACTTTTTATTCTTTATTTGTGAAATTATGAATATATTTTGATAAAAATTGTAAAAAGTGGAATAATGAAAAAAACTTGCATGAACATTATTGTATATTGTTTTAAAGACTATTGTTTCATTTATCAAAAAGCTTTATCATTTGTTAACATTTTGTCTTTCCTATGTGAATGCATTTACCATTGCTTTTCATTTACTTGCATATATTTTTTAATTAATTTATTATTTTTAGGTTCCTCTGAGAAACGAGAATTTTTAAAGAAACGTTTCAGTCAGTTACAAGATAGAAATTTCTGTAATTCTAGAGATACTTCATTTGAACAATATATCTTGAATGCCACCAATGGAGAAGGTAACTATTCTGCTGTGAAATAATTCTTAATGTATAATATTTAAAAAGGATTTCAAATGTATTTATGGAATTAACATGTATTTTAATTATCCATTATTTTAAGGTGTTGATGTAATACTAAATTCTCTTGCCGAGGAGAAGTTGAAAGCTACTTTGAACTGTCTAGCACAGCATGGACGTTTCCTTGAAATCGGAAAATATGATTTGTCTAATAACACACCATTAGGTAATTTTGTTTAATTCATATGTCTAAGGACTTATTTATTAATTGCTTTAAATATTTTGACACAATTACAATAAATACATGGACACAACTGAATGATTGTCTTGTTTTTTTAAGAAAACAATTCATTTGTATTTTTTATGCTGAATGAACAAGGAAGTTAAGAAGTGCATGCTTTTTTGTATTAGGAATGGCTATCTTTTTGAAGAACATATCATTCCATGGCATTCTCCTAGATGCTCTATTTGAAAGTAAAAGTTACAGTTCACGAGCAAAGAAAGAAGTTGTGCAACTAGTCAAAGATGGTATTGCAAATGGTACTGTCAAACCTCTAAATTCTATTCTTTTTGACCGTGATCAAGCAGAACAAGCTTTCAGATTCATGGCCAGTGGTAAACATATAGGAAAAGTGGTTCTTAAGGTAGGGTTTTTTTTCATTCCAAATTTATAAATTTTAAAGGGCATATCAAATTTATTCTTCTAGGCATCATTCAGAATCTTATGCAAAATATCTAATAGTCTTGAGTATGTTAACAATTCCATTTTAAGGAATATTAAAATATTGTTTTCATTGATTTTAAAGTATGGCAATATTTGCTTATGTGTCAAAGTTCCACTTATATGTTTCTGTTGTAGTAATATCAGCCACTATATAGAATGCAACAAAGATTATACAAGTAATTTTTTTTGCTATGATATTTTTTTAGGTATTGAATTAGCTTTCTCGTTATTTATGGTTTATTTTCTTTATTTAGCCTCAAATTTTCTGAAAAAATTCAATAAATACAAGAGATATTTGCTTATAATATATGCATTTGAGGAGAACAGCTTATACGCACAATGTGTTATTAAGTATGCTTACCTTATAATCCTTATCAATGATCAAATTTTGACATTTAAAATGCATTGGAAAATTTGTTAAAAGAATTTCATGATAAATATTATACAGAACATATAAATGGAAATAAATTTGACAGCCAATTACAGAATTTTTTTAAAGCTTATTTAACAGATTTTTATTTTTAAAAGATTTTGTGAATGAAATTAGTTAATAAAAGTTCACAGATATATATCTATATTAAAAATTAATTTATAATTCTTATGGTTATTTATATTTATCATTAAAACATAAAGCTTAAAAATACTCATCATTTGATCATCATCTTCAATTATTTCTTTTAGATAAAAGATGAGGAACCTCAAAAGAAGATAATTCCAACACCTGTACAGTTTAAAGCATTGTCTCGTACCACATGTAATCCTGATAAATCATATGTTGTCATTGGAGGTCTTGGTGGCTTTGGACTCGAACTTTGCCAGTGGTTGGTTGAAAGAGGAGCTAAGCATGTAGTTTTAACTTCACGTTCTGGTCTCAAGACTGGCTATCAAAAACTATGTGTGAATCGCTGGAAGCAGGATAATATAAATGTTATTGTATCAAAGCTGAATGCAACAAAAATGGAGGAAGCAAAGGCACTTTTAAAGATGGCTGCCGAAGTCAAGCCTGTTGCAGCTATTTTCAACCTTGCCCTGGTAAGTAGATATTTAAAAAGGGTTTTTATTTTAAGAAAAATAATTGTTTTTATAAGAATTCAAAATAAGGAAGAGTTAATTTTGTATAAAAAATGATCATTTATCCATTAACAATAATATGCTTATTATGTCAGAACATGATGTTGCTCTTGGGATGAGGTTTATGGCATCAACGAAAATCCATAGGCAAAAAATGAAACTGTTATTATCTGCACGAGCATCTCAAAAAATCAGCTTTTTAACGTGTTGACAATGCATTTGCAAAAGCTCTGATTTAAAAAATAAGGTAATTACTACAGAAAATAAAACCTAGAAAAATGTAATTTTGAGAACATGATTATATGAAATGAAATGAATAGGAAATGCAATATTTTTTTTAAGCAGTAAATGCGAGACAGTTTTTTTTGGACTGTTTGCAATACTAAAGTGACTCATTCAATGAAACAATTAAAATGAATAAAAATATAGTTTAACTTGCACAAGCATGTGGTGCATGCCCGTTCACATTATACATTGAGACATTCTCACATTATACATTGAAATATGCATAGCAGTTTTCATTTTAATCTTTTTAGGATTTAATTTGAATAGTTAAGTTGCTAAATGGAATATAAAGCATCAATTTTGAAGGGGTATTTCTTATGAATGATTTTCAATAGATATATTTAAAATATTACTAAGTTACAAAGATTAATTGCAGTCTTTGCTTTTGAAAAGTTTTAGATTTTTGACCATGAAAAAAAATTAATATACGAAAGAAATAAAATTGATATTATCTACAAAAATTCATCATTTTTTAAAAGTTAAGATGTAATTCTAAATCCAATAATGACATGTGATAGCATTTTAAATTATTATAATTCGGTTTTATATTCTATATGAAATGATGTTAATACAAGGTTTGCTGCAACATGAAAATTTCAATATATCCTTATTGGTTAATGAGCATAAACAATACCTTGTTAACTAGCACTATTCTAATATTTCCTTTTTGTAAATATTATATCATTTCATAAATACTTATGAAATAAAATTTTATGTCATTTAAAGGTTCTTAGAGATGCTTTTATGGAGAATCAGACAGTTGAAAACTTTAAAGAAGTTTGTGAGTCAAAAGTCACATCCACTTTAAACCTTGATGCTGCTTCAAGAGAATTCTGTCCTGAACTTGAATGGTTTGTATGCTTCTCTTCTGTGAGCTGTGGCCGTGGTAATGCTGGTCAGAGCAATTATGGCTATGCTAATTCAGTTATGGAAAGGATATGTGAAGAAAGATCAAAAGAAGGATTACCAGGTAATTGGATTGTTAAATATATTGTATTTGCCTTAACAAATCTTTTATTGACACAGGTTCTATTAAGTTAGAGATTATATGTCACATTCCCTCTGTATAAATGCTTTACAAGTCTTTTATAAATAAATTTGGGTATTAGGATTTAATACCTTTCTTAGAATTTGCCCGTTCTGATTAGTACTCTGATCATGCAATTCAAAATTTATGGTGTATTTACCATAAAATACACAAATAAAATTCTGATAAGAAGAATCTCACTATCGATAAGTTTATTCTTTCATTTTTCTTTTCTTACTTTTTTTCCATACTTCTTTATTTTTCTACTTTTTAAAAAAATATTCTTAAAGATAGCAAAAGAATATTTTTTCCGAAATTAATTACCATCATGTTTATAATAACTTGCATAAATTTGCTATTTTATACAGCAAAATAGGTCAAAACATTGAAATATGTGTCTTAAAAATAGGAATAGATTAGCTTAAATGTTATAAGTTTATTTTTAAATAAAAATTAGTTGCAAAAATGAATGTTTTAAAAACCAGTGTGAAAATTAAAATTATTGAAATAATAGAAATTAGTATTCAAATTCAAAATTGTTCCAACAAACCTAATATTCTATTATTTGTGTTATAAATACAAATTTCACTTTATTTAAATTGAAAGTACATAATTGATATTTTTTTATTTTTGAACTATTTATTTCAATCAAATAAAACAGTGAATTGTAAAGTTTCTAATTATCTAAAAGGTTTAATATTCTTTCAGAAGCTTTTAATTTAATTAATTCTTAATATTTTTGAATGTCTGCATATAGCATTGCTGTTATTGATTTAAAAAGTGAAAAATATCTTGTTTGTATTCATATTAGGTCTTGCTATTCAGTGGGGTGCCATTGGTGATGTAGGAGTTATCCAGGATACAGTAGGATCAGATGTTGTTATTGGTGGTACTGTTCCACAGCGTATCAATTCTTGTCTAACAGTGTTAGATAAGTTCCTCCAGCAAAACCAACCAGTTGTATCTAGTTTTGTTCCATACCAACCATCTGAAACTACTACACAGAAGGCTTCAAAGCATAATGTCTTGTCTACTATTGGTAACATTTTTGGTAAGTGTTAAATCAGAAAGTGATTTCTTGATATAAATATTGTTAATTTTTATAGAAATTATTGACCAATATCTTATTTTTTACTGTATGAAATCTAGAATTTTCTATAATATAATATCTAATTTTTAACTTCTACATAGTACAAACAAGAATTCCAATTTCTTGTCTCAGCAAATTTGCAGAATGTTTAGTGTTTGTTATTGCTGCTCAAAAGATTAAATTTGGAGCTGCCTAAATTATTAAAGAATAACATTTGAAAGCTTGAAAAGGATTACTTTCCATTGTGTGCAATAATGAAGCTATAAAAAATAGAAAACTTAAATACAGCAAAATTAAAAGAAATATTTTATTTATTTTTATATTTAAAAAAGCTAAAATGCTTAGTAGCTTTGATTGATAATTTATTAATTTATAAAGTAAGAGCTTATTTATTAAATCCTTTATAAATTCTTATTAATTTTATTAATAAGATTAAAAATTAATTTTAAATGTTGGTTTTAATAACATTACAATTTGCTCTTTCTCTCCACATATATTTTGAAATTTTTATAGATCAGAAATCACATCAGATAATAACTTGTATCTATAGTCAGTGTTAATTTTAGCAATTGAAATATCAAAAATCTAATGTTTGTCTGATACACAGGCAGATTCTATTCTATCTCTTCCTTTTGTTAGAATTGAAGAATATTGAAGTAGCTTATTATGCTTTCTTTATTTTATTCTCATGGAATTAACTTTTCAGGTATAAAGGATATGTCTGCCATCAATCCAGAAACATCCTTAGGAGAATTGGGTATGGATTCCTTGATGGGTGTGGAAGTAAAACAGTTCTTAGAACGAGATTTTGATCTTGTGTTAGCAATTCCTGAATTGAGACAGTTGAAAGTAAAAGACCTCAAGAAATTAGAAGGAGCTGCTGAGGAAACAAAGACAACCTCTACTCCTGAATCTAAAACCAAAGCTATTTCAGATTCCATTTCTGAATCAAATGCAAAGGTAGCTGAGAAAATTCCAGCACATTTCAGCTCTCTGCCCAGTAAACAGCTTGTTCCTGCTGAAACAATAATTCAGATGAACTCTGTGAAAACTGGAATACCATTATTTATAGTTCATCCTATTGAAGGTACTGTGGCAATGTTGAATTCTTTAGCACAACTGATTAACTTCCCTGTATATGGAATACAATGCACTCCTGAAGCCCCTTCAGAATCAATTGAGCAGCTTGCTGCTTGGTATTGGAAGGTAAGTGGGATACATTTGAATATATTTTATTTCATTTTAAAGTTTATTTAGTAAATTATGAAGTTATTTTTAACTTTTAAATCAAGCGCTTTCAAATTTAAAAGAATTGAACTTAGATATTTTATAAGAAAATTTCAGTAAACTTTAAAAACACCATATAATAATATAATTTTAAAAGCTTATTACTTCTAAATGAATGTTCATAAGAAATAATATTTATATTTCCTTGCACATTAACATGATCTTGATTAAAGATTTTCTATTTGGAAGACATAAATAACCATGATGCTACAGTAATTTTTTTTGTCCCAAGTGACACAAGATGTTTTACAATAATCTTGAGATGTTTTCTTGATTTAGTATACCATTCAAAATACCAGTAAAAATATTGTACAATTCCAAATTCTCAAGTAAAAAACTCAGTTTGAATTACTGGTTATCCTAATTTAAAAGTTGAATCACAATCAATAGTAAAATAAGATTTTGTTTCAAATTAAAATTTGTTTGCTATTTAATATTAATTATTTTTTAAAAAAATATTTAGTCTGTATTCTTTTTCTTCAGCATATAAAGACTCTGAATATCACCAATACTCTCTGTCTGGCTGGATACTCATTTGGAGGGTCTGTTGCTTTTGAAATGTGCCTCCAAGCTGAACGTGATCCTCAACAGCATCTCAAAGTACGCAACCTCATTATGTTGGATGGATCCCCTGCCCTTGTGACTGCTTATACTCGGGGACACAAATCACATTTCCAGAGCGATTCTATTGTAGAAGAAGAAGCACAAGCTTTATGTTCATATGTTTTGCAGTTTGTGGACATAAATATGATGGAGGTATGTATTACTTAATCTAGAAAAAGAGCATATTAGGAAAAAATGTAGCTTAATAAGTTCTGTTTGATTATGAAATTTTGGTTTTATCTGATTAGAAATCAATCAAATTTAAATAAGACTTATTGAACTGAATACGAGTAAAAGAAATTTTTATTTTAATTCTTATAAGAAACAGCGTTACTACATTTTAAAATTTCAAGATGTTCCATTGCCTCTTCAAAACTCTGAATATATTTTACTGTATAAATTTTTTTTGGATCCCCTAAATGCATATAGCTCTTCAAAAGTCCTATTTATATGACATATTTTATGATAAAAGCTAGTGAATTTTAAATAATAATACACTTCTGCAATAAATGTAAATTGTTTAAAGAAGTTTAGAAAGCATAATCTAAATTGTGACATTAAGATTTGTGCAATTATTTTTATTATAGATGTATTTAACCAATCACAAATGTAAGTTGTAATATTTATATTGTAGTATTGTTTTATGCAAGAAAATAGTTTTGTAAAGCTATTCTCCGTAACATTTATAGTTTAATGTATTTTTTGTTGTTCTCTAATTAACTGTTTATTTAATTTAAATAAATAATTCTGTTTTCATAAATTGTAATATTTTTCATTTTCAGCTTAAAAGTGAACTGGTGAATTTACCTTCTCTTGATGACCGTGTTAAAAAATCTGTTGAAAAAATCACAGCTACCTACAATAACTTAAAACCAGAAGACCTGACATTAGCATTTAATCTTTACTACAAGAAGCTCCTGATGTCACTGAAGTACATGCCAAGACAGAAACTTGAGAAAGAAGTTACACTAATCAAAGCATCAGATAGTGTTGATATGACAAAAAATTTCTCAGAAACTTATGATCTCGAAAAAGTAAGTTAAGCTACACATTTCGTTTTCTCTCCATTGCTATAAAATATATTGCCTAAATAATATTTTTTACTTATGTAAATTACGAGAAAAACTTTGCAGAATTACTTTTTTTAAATGCTGTTCAGATAAATTGATTTGTAGAGCATCAGAATATACATTGAACAACTTAAAGCATTTATTTAAAAAATCATAAAGATATATGAAGATTGTTTGATGATTTAATACATTGAAATTGAACTTGTTTTAATGTTTGTATTGATTGGATTTGGTGTCTAATTTTTATGTACTATTTGCTCATAAAAACATTATATTTTATTTGAAACTAGCCGCCTTCGGCGACCAGTCGGTTCGCCAGTATTAATGCTCGCTAAAATTTTCATATAATATTTTATGTAGGTGTGTCTCATAACAGGTTTTTCACCAAAATATATTTAAATCAAACAAATTTTGATAATCATATAATTCATTTATAGTATTATTTTCTTCAGATGTTCTGTTGATTGTACTAGTCATCTTTTTCTTTCTATCCGAGCAATGATTGTCCCGGAATTGATATCTTACTTAAATGGTGGAGGGAAAGGTCTAAAATTCTACGTTTTTATAGAATAAAGAGATTCTAATTTTCATAAATGTAAACGCACTAAACTAATAAAGACACAATTCGTTTTCAAGAGATGCGAAAGTTTAAAAACAGCTTGGAAAATGCCTCGTACAGACGAAATAATGGTGACACACACTTCATTTCTTTTCCTTTTTTTTTCTCTCCTTTTCTTTTTACGAACCTTTTTTTCGCTTTGTTATATTTTTTTTCTTCCCTGCCCAGACGTTATTTCGAGCAGGCATAGATTAAATATTCATACAGACTAATAAATAAAAGCAACTATTTTCTTTCTTTTTTAAACATCCTGTTATCTATAAATGAAAACCAACTGACTTCGCGTATTTCTTTCTAAACAAATCATAATTTATTACTTCCTGCTATCTTACTCAGTTGGTGTGGGGGAAGGAAATGCAGATTTTTGGCGGGAAAGTAAGAAAAGTGCCTTTTTAATTATTTTCCTCGCAGTTTTTTTCATTTTTTCTCTCCATAAGAACCATCCTCGTGTCTTAACGAAAATATTTTTTTAAAAATTAGCCGAATTGGTCGAGCCGTTCTCTAGTTTTGCGCTTAGCAGCGCATTTCGAGGTCCATTTTTATTAATATAGATGGATGGAATTAAAAAGGAATGAACAATGTATTAATCATTCTAAATTCATTTGCATTTAAAATTCTTTTCTCTCTTTAGTCCTCACTTTTAATATATTTAAATATTAATCTGCAATAGTTAAATAGACGATGATCTTTTAATTGTATTAAGCTAATTATCTTTTGTTCTGGAAGTTAAAAGGAGTACTAAGCCTTTAAGATTGTCCTTATTATATAGTAAATGCTATTCTTGTCATTCTCAAAGATCACAACAAAATCTGTGAGTAAGGGCATCTATTCTTTATTAGCACAGAATGCTCAATATTAATTACAATATCCTAATAGTATTATTCTTCATTGAGCAATGTTAAAAAATTATCCTACAATATTTTGAACTAAGAAGAGTTATTTTTTACCTACTAACTCTTTTGGTACATTTAGGCTTCACAGCATATTGAAAAAAAAGGCATATTGTTTTCAATCAATTAAAACCAAAAACCACTAATGATAGGTAAATTTTATTGCATAATCACATACCGAAGTTCATTTATCGAGATAATTTTTAATTACCATATTTACACCAAAAAATGAATAAAGATAGTCTGGCCGTTGCCGAATTTGGTGTAAAAATTGAAACATAAACAGTTGTGATGGTAAAACTGTACAGTTAGGGGTTTTATTTCCTGGCATAATTCTTCATGTTTTTTGCCATTACATTTACATACATGTATAAACAGGCAAACTTCATCTTCCATTTAATATAAGTTATGAAATGTTAATATGTTTTATTAATTGTTTGTGCAATTGATATCTAAATCATTCAAGCATTGTTTATGGTGTTAGTACATATGGCATACCATATAATTTATTCAATTTTCTCTACTTTTCAGGTGTGTAATGGAAAAATTACTGTGCACACTGTGAAAGGTACGCACAACACTTTTATTTTAGAGAAAGGAGCAAAAGAAGTTTCCAACCTCTTAAGTGACATTTTCTCTCACTGAATTTGAATCCCCGTGACATTTTACCAAAAAGAGTTTTTCCCTTTGCATTTTTCATTTTTGAAATTTTTTTTCATTAAATAAAATCAGAATTGTATTATAGTTTTTATGTATTTGTTATAACATTGTTATATATATATATATATTATATTTGTGTTGTTTTATAATCATTCCACGAAACATCAAAGTTGAAATTTATTTATGATTTGTATAAATACCAAGAAATATTGTAAATTTTTTTTTCTTTTGTGTATTCTATGATTTCTATGAATAAAAATTTGTTATTTTTAACTTTGTTGTTTTCCATGTCTACATTACCAAACTAGCTATTCTTAGCTAAACTATTTATGGTCATTGTATCTAGTCCTAGATGAAGCCCAGAAAGAATCCTTTAAGCGTCCTTAGGCTTTACAAATTTTCCCCTTCTTAAAGTCCAAATGCGATGGGGTTGTTTTTTACTGATTAGGAACTTTTAGGTTATAGATATTATGATAAACTGAAATAACAAAGCATTGAATTACAGGTTACCTTCAAAGAGCTCTTCTCCTATTTTGATAGTAATCTTTACTTATAATAAAGGAAGTGTTTGTATAATGGCAAGTTACAAATCAGATTGTTTGACTTACCATCACCAAATATGACATATGTATACTTTGGATAATAGAAATGTGCATTAAAAAAAAGGTTTTTTTTTTTTGCCTATTTTTCAACTATAGATTACATAGTTTACCTAAAATTCAAATATTTTTTATTAGTTTGTTAATTATATATGATTACGTAATTTTTTTCCATTTTTCAAAGTTTAAGGCGGAAAAAAAGTTATATAATGCCATGAAATTTACAAGAAAAGAATTACACGAGTTTAGTTATATTAACGTCCATTGTAAAGCAACACTAGGGCTGCACATGCATCTCCCATTTATTCATTCTTTTTCATACATTTTAAAAACGTTAGTATATTATTATTTTTTTTATTTAAATAATTCTTTGCTATAAAAGCAAGCTGTAAAATATAAGAAAAAAAATTTTTTTTTGATAATTTTTCGAAGCTGCAGGGGAAATTAGAGGAATTATCAAGTAATATCAAGGCATGATAGTTAAAATAAAAAGACTGTAATGTTCTGAACCCTTTTTCCCACCTTCTAAGAGGTAGCGTTGCTATTACTGATTGGTTAGGAGATGAAAAAAAAATAACTATGGAGATAAGCTTTGTTGAGAACAATATAACTGGGTATTGATTGCACGATGGCAATCAATCAATATATTTTAAATAGTACAAGGAATGCTAGTTTGTCAAGCCTTCAAAATCACGTATCTGCCCAGTATCATTCAGGAATGGTGGCTATAGGCGTTAAGCCTGGGTCCTCCGAACTAATACTCTATCGGCTGACAAGCCTTCTAAATTTAGCTGTTACTCACTGAAAATTGCAATTTGTAACGTCGCCTTCTATGACCGTTCCAATGTGTATGTTTCTACATTGTCGCATCTGTCTTCAAAAAATGAAACTATTGAGAAAACCAGAGCATTTATTAGAATCACATTTTCTCAAACGCATGGTTAGAAATGATACAAAGACTGTTTTTTAAACCTTTCTTTTACTAATGCACTAAATGGTAGAAAATGGTTTTAAGAATCATCTGAAGATCAAAATAAACTGCACAATTCAAAGGACTTAATATAATATACAAGCAACATTAAGTAACAAAGGATACAATGAAAAAATCTCTAAGAGCTCATCAAAAATTAAATTTTCATGAGTGATTAATATTTGTAACTGGGCCATTTCCAATTAACTGCATTATCAAAGGAGAGTATTTAAAAATAATTATTATTATATCCCTTAAACAAATCTACATTAACAAAACGACTGTTGACCAAATAATTTTATAAATTTTTCAGTTTTGCTCATGTCAATTAACAGATATTACTTTTGATTTTTTTGTCCCTAGATGGCACTACTTGTAAAACAAGAGACATTTCCGTGTTAAAATCTGCTGATGTATCAGCGGGAGCTTGTCCATGGCAAGGGCCATAAGTAACAACAATAACACAACTTTTGATCTGATATGATTTAACACTATTGGACAGTTAACAAAGTTTAATTACTTTAGAGTAATTTCACATCAAGTGTAAATTGACAATTTTTTACTGCAACCGTATAATTGTTTGTTATCACTGTTTTTGTTTCAAACGGCATTTGCTAAGGACGTTGTATAACAGATCCGTACAGACATTACCGTACAGGTCGTAAAAGTCTAATAAAGCATGCATATCTCTTTGAGAAAAAAAAAAGGGAAGGAAGTAATTAGTTATATATTATAAGGGAGTAATATGTTTGCTAAAACATATGTTATTTGTTGGCAAGAAAAAGTATTGGTCTTTTAACTAAATTTTAATACCTAAACATAAAGAAAAAACTTTTGCATTTGTGTTGATGTAATGGTTCTGTACAAATCAGGCTAAAAAAAAAGAGATTTTTTTAAAATTTGGATTAATGAAAAATTAACAGAAATATTGACTTTTTTCCATGATAACTTTCTAAAATTTTACAATAAAAATAATTTCTACAACATTTTATTAAATTTTAAGGATGCCAAATTTTTTACAGGATCATTTTTTTATACTTAATATGTATATATAAATTTAAAGTTTAAGAACGCTTTGTGGTGGGGACAGTTGAAAATTTCATCAATCATTAATTATAGCTTAATAACAAGCCGCCAAAGGTGGCAAGTTTAAAATATACGACTAAATATATCAAAAACGCTTGCAAATCACATCAATTATCAGCATTAGTTATTCCGAGTCAAACTATGCTAAACGCAAATAAAAATCAATAAACTTTTTTTAAAAAAACCTAAAATAACAAAATGCAGTTCTAAAAATTACAACTGAATTTATCATCACAGACGATAAAAATTGTTTTAAGATAAGTGGATCACTTAAACGTACATTTCAGCTAATTAATAGGCACGTAGGTCAATAAGAGAATTTAACTGTTGACTAACTTCTTACTACTTGAAATTAATTCTGTTCATAGCTTTTGAACTTCTGGTAATCAAATAAATAATTCATGTGCATATGAAATAAATAAAAGTCTAGTATTTATTTTCACATGAAAACTTTGTGTTTACATATATAAATAAAAATTGAAGATTTTGATTATAAAACATATTTGCTATCTAAAATCTTTTTTTTTTTTTGCAGAATAAAAACAAGCCACAAGCTAGATAAAACAATAAAATTAATGAATTTTTTAAAAATTTTAAGATGATTTACCTCAGCTATATTATTTTTGTGTCAATATTTTTAATTGTATTGAATTGCACATTCTCATAAACATATTTGTATTAAATTTATTATCTCTACGTACATTGGTAAATAGGACAGATAGACGCATATATATATATATATA